>OY783196.1:12749137-13009137 GCA_963678675.1 Xiphydria camelus
AGAGAGAGAGAGAGAGAGAGAGAGAGAGAGAGAGAGAGAGAGAGAGAGAGAGTCGGATTTTTACCGACTAAACCCCTCCTCGAGGTTATCAACCCATGGAGTTATAAACCATGTAGAAGACGAAAATGGCGGAGAAGATGAAAAATTAATAGAGGGCCCGACAACTATATGGGGCCGAAGGCGTTAATGGCGCGGCTGAGAGGCTAGGGGGAACGGTTGGGGTTAAGTGACGAACTTAATTGAATTTCTTATTATTTAATAAGAATACAGGGCCTACGGACTTTGTCCTTGGCTCTGCTTGAGTAGTTGCTAAGTGCTTTGATAGAGGGGTTGTTGTGGGACTTGACGGAGTTACGAAGGTTACCAGCATACTTTAAAGCGGCTGTATCGAGAGAAGGAAGTCCGGTTTCACGGAGCAGCTGGGCGTTCCTAATGAACCAAGGGAAGTTTAGAGAACTTCTGAGGAGTCTCATGTAAGTACGGTGAAGTCTAACTAACGTCCTGGGCGAGGCCGATCCCCAAACGGGAATGGAGGTCGTCGAGTCTAAAATAGTGGACGGATTCTGTTACGATGCCGTGGAAATTGGCGAAATTGGCACGGGTAGGAAACGGGGAGCATTGATCCCTGAGGGATTCGGCGAAGATATTTGCCTTGTCGCTGTCTACCGCGTAGGCGATTCCGTCTTTTAAAAGAGGAGGGGAATAAGGCTGTCTGTTCCTGAGGGATTTGATGACCTTCCAGCAACTTCTAGGGTTGGATTCGGCTATGGAAATGTAATTGTTAAATTTTTCATTCCGAAATGTCTGTAGGGCGTCCCTAAAAGGTCGCGTTTTATACGGTTTAGATGAGGGCGGAGAGCGGGGTTACCTGAACGTTGCAAGTGTCTACGAATTCTTCTCTTTTTAGCTATAAAAGCTTTAATCTCGGGTGGAAGGCGGGTGTCGAGAGGGCGAAGGGGAATCGAGCTGCTCGCTAGATCCATTTTAGTTTTAATTTCCTGGGTGAGCGAGTCAACGGCGGCGTCATTGTCCTGGGTAGAACGTATGTTAGGACATTTATAGGACGAGGTTTCAAGATAGTAGCGGAGAGCTAACCAGTTGATTTTCGTCCTTGTCGGAGTTTCTGTAGAGGGGTTGCCTGGCATTTCTAGAAGGACTGGGTTATGGTCAGAATTTAATGCGGGAATGGTCCAAGGATCTTTGTCGATAGTTAGATTCTTGGTGATGAAAATATCTAAAGTATCGAGATTTTTCTTAGTACCTGAGAAAAATTTGTAATCCGAGGGGGCGTCAACGGAGAAACTGTGTTTACTGAGAAGGTTGAATAGAGTAGTACCTTTCGGATTTTGAGCGCGACATCCCCAGGAGACGTGCTTGGCATTGAAATCCCCTGCCAGAATCGTGGGAGTATTGCGATCAAGGAGGGTCGGAATTTCGGAAAGGTTGTTAGTGTTCGGGGGAGAGTAGCAAGACATGATTTTTAGAGGGGAGTCGTTGTGGGTGATTATAATACCACAAGCCTCGAGAGAGGGAGCTGGCGAGCTGATGGCTCGGTGGCGAATAGAGTTCCGGACGATTATCGCTACGCCCCCGCGGTTGGAGTTCGGGCGATCAAGTCTATAGGTTGTGAAATGCGGGATGTATAGTTTTTGATGGGGTTTGAGGTGAGTTTCTGTTAAGCAGGCCACATCGATAGAGGCCTCCTCGAGAAGTTGGGAAAGTAGGAGCGGTCTATGCTTGCCGTACGCTAGGATACCGTTCGCGTTCCAGTTGAGGATGGTGAGTTTGTCGTTAATGGGATTGGGGAGGGTTTGGTTGTTGGAGGGCCCAGACAAGTTGCGCGGCGAAGTTGCGAAAAAGCTGTAAGACAGCTTGGTTTTGCAGAGGATTGGCTGGGAGCGGGATTGATTGAGCGGGTTGACTCGGGGTGGGGGGAGGGGGTGACCCACTTACGGCTTGCGCGTAGGATTGTGGGGGATGGCGCGAGGATGAGGCTTGGGGAGGAGAGATCGACGAGCGATTAGGCGGTGTGGCGACAGACGAGGTAGGCTGTGGGGAGGAGGGCTTTGCGCCAGGAGGAGAAGTCGAGCCAACCTGCGGAGCTTTCGAGCAGCCGCGGTAGGTGGCACAATGCGGACCACCGCAGTTTGCGCAGGTCGGGGACTTGGCTGGATTATCCTTTTGGGTGCAGGTAGAGGTTTCGTATGACTTTGCGCATAAGGCGCAAACCCAGGAGGAGCGGCAATAGTTTGCAGTGTGCCGGAACTTTTGGCAACGACGGCACTGTGCGATAATCTTGGATTTTCTTTTAGGCTCAACTTTTACGCTGAGTCCCGCCAGAGATTTGAGATTAAAGATGATGTGAGCGGAGGGAGACTTGGCGTCAAGGTTGATAGTGACCAGAGTGGCCAGATTTTATCACCTTGACGCATGCGATATACCGACTTAATCGGCAGGCTTTTGGTCACGAGTTCGGACCGGATATCGTCGTCGGGAAGGGTTTCAATGACGCCCCTGATGACCACGGTTAAATCCCTATCCTGCTTGAGCTGGTTAGTGGAGTATTGGAGAGAGTCTTTTTCGAGTTTGGCGGTAAGTTTACGAAAGTCATCTATGGACTGGAGGTAAATTTTGACGGAGTCGGTGGTGTTAATGGCTCGGCGAAGGGGGATATCCTTGCTGGCCAGGAATTTCTGGATTTTGGGCCACTGGCCCTTCTGCATGATGCAAATAGGAGGAGGAAGGGGTTGGTTTTCTTCCTCGGAAACAGAATCGAGATCTGAGTCAGAGTCAGAACTCACCGGACTGGGTGCTGGAGGGGAGGAGGTCTTTCGCTTCTTCGGGTTGCGGTAAGGGGTTTCAGAAGCGCTGGGAGTACTAACGTCCGTTTCCATGTCAGAGGTCCCTTGAGGAGGGACGGTGACTTGCGGCGGGCCGGACGGCGGAGAGGATTGGGCGGAGCGCTTATACGCTAGGAGTTGGGAGAGGTGAGCGTCGATTTCGGCGAGGCGGCTGGTGATTTGTGAGCGCTCCGCGTTGATGCGGAGAATTTCTGCTTCCAATGTTTCCATTGAAACGGCGAGAGGAGAGGAGGGCATACTACCGGGTTGTGGCGCTGGTTGCGAAGGTAGCGATGAAAGCGATGGTTGCGAAGGCTGCCCACTGGGTGCGGCGACGGTGGAAGTGCCCTGCGAGGGGGCTTCCTGAGACGAGCTCATCGTCGGCCGGGTGGCTGATGAGCTCGTTGAGGTGCGTCGGCGAGGGCTGGAGGCTCAGCGTGGTGCTGAAATTCGATCCTCGAAGGCGAGCCCGCCGGAGCGGCAGAGAGGGCGTGACCGTGATACGGACGACCGATCCTTGCAAGTCAAGAGTCGAACACACAGACTGTGATGCTCTCCCCGAGCTGGTCGAGCCGTCTCTTATGCGCTAGCTCGTTCCTAGCGCCGAGCCAATTACAGCGCTCAATGCTGGGGTGCACCGTTGGCCGGTACGGTCGGCTGTGAGTCATCAGATGATGACCTGTCCGCGTCCCGTAGCTCCTGAGGTATTTCCGTCCGGCTAGCGCCTAATGGTACCGGTCAGGTAGCGCTGCGCTCGACGCGAGTGTCCGTGCCGTGGCGTAGCCGCCACAAAAGTTTTCATATTACGTAAATTATGTTCCTAATGAGAGTAGGAATAAATCCCCAAAAAGTTCCCACGTGGCCGATGTCCGCAACATCCCTTATTTTGCAAAAAACCACCCCCGGATGGTACATCGTGCCGGTTTTTCTCAATTTCCTCGTAAACTGTTATTCAAACGTAAAAAATGTATAGAACCAAAAATGTTCGCCATTAAATTCTACACAAAAACTGTTCTTTAAGCATTTTAGCTAATCCTCTCTGAATTTCCGCAAATAACGTTCAAAGTTAGGTGTAGTTTTTAACATGTAAAATGTGGCTTTAATTGTAGTGATTTTCATAGTTCTAGTGCTATAATATCGCTACATAAGTATTATCTAAGTCAAATTTTAAAATTTGAAAGGGATTTTAGAGCATTATAACTATGTATTTTCTAATTTGAGCTCGTTTCCACACCACCCATGAGGTAGAGTTCCCGGAGCGTTATTTTTAAATGGTGCCCCCCCAATAGGCCTAATCCACTAACATGTTTTTTTAAATTCATTTGTTAGGTCCTCTTCATTTAATATCTTCTTAATATACCTATATAAAATATCTCGTCAGGTGGTGCATTGAACCAACCCTGTCCATGGCAGTTGGAGAACATGTTTGAACAATGTAATCCAAGTCTAACAAGGAAACGTTTCGAGGCCGCCGCTTCCGATCTTGATGAAACTTCGTAAATTTAAAGTTTATCGAAAAATAAGAGACCCCTATTTTTTTATAGCGGCCCAATATTGGTTTAAGGGGGTGAAATGGACCCCTGAATTTTCACCCCCTTCGAGCTACCTCCGAAACGAAGCGAGATAGATGAAAACTTTCAATGTACGTTTTGTTTGGTTTTTTTAGTATAATAAAATCCCCTAAACAGATTTTGAAAAAAAGCATTATTTTTCAAAAAAAAAATTTTTTTATCTAATTTTTCGAAATTTCGGTTTAGTCATGTGGACAAAAATTTAGGAAATTTTATTACAAATTCAACCATGTATGACATGATATATTTCCCTCCTACAGTTTTGCAAATTTCTAACTTTTATGTCTGATAATGAGCGGGCTACCAATGGCAGTGACGGGATAGGTCGGGGGTTATTACTTCTATGTATTTTAATGCCACTTTTCTTTTATTTAATAAAGTTCAACTTCTATGGCTCATAATTATGACAATAATGGTATTCCGTGAAAAAATGCTTTATACAAAGTTGTTTCTTACACCAAGCACACGTAATAACGGCAATATCGCCACATATGTGGCATCGTGGTTCCGAGTCCTGTGCAAAACAAAATTCTACAGGATGTTCAAATTCAGGAGGTCTCCTGAATATATATCCACTCTTGAACCACGAATATTTAATAAAGTTAGTAAACCGTGGTGAAGAAAACTGATTATGAGTAAGAGATTGAAGTTTTAAAATATTATCTCTCGAATGAAGGTTAATATCGTAATTGAAAAGAGTTACAATATCTGAAAACCTCCTTACAAAATTCTTCCACATTCGAAAGCCGTATACGTCTAGCGGAATATTATCAAAATAAAATGGACAAAAATTGTTCAGAAATCTTATTAATAAATCCGACCGTTAATTTATTTATATTATTTTCTGTTTGTGTGTAAGTAACTAATAATTTACTCACAGGTTAGATAAAATTGTCTGAATTTTTATAGTTTTTTGTTGGAATCATTTTTTTCTTTACTTTTCTTCTTCGCGTACTGTTTCCTCCAGTACTCCTCACATTCTTGCAGCTCTCGTTCTACTTCGGCCATGGATGGTCCTGTTGTGCGGAATGTCAGATCCAGCGATTTCCCGGGAGACGGCAATGGTATGTGCCCATTTTTAAGATCCTCCACGATCTTCTCAAAAGTCGGTAACTCGTTTGAACCCATCACTTGAATGATAGACGCAGCCAATGAAACTGAAGCTCTTTGCTTCTCGGCCCTGTATATATACTCCTCGAAAATGCCGTAAACAACATTCCTGTTATTTGTAGGGTTGCCTTATATGGCCCCGGTGATGCGAAAGAGGGAGTTTAGTTCTTTGGACAAGCTTTATTATTAGTTGGCTCTGTGCCCATGTAAAAATATTTTCGTACGCGCTCTCGAGTTTCGTACGCGGACTCCGAGGATGATGGCCCCTTTTTGGGAAGTCGGACCTCCCACCCTCTCCAGTCTGTTTCGTTCTTGTGAGGCGACTTCATTATATATAAGGAAGCGAAAGAGAAAGCTTTTTAGTCTGAATATTCAGTTTCTATGGTGCACAGCAGTTCATATTATTATTATGGCAATTATAAATCCGATCAATGTGTTAACTTTATTGGTGGCCGTTTTCAGTGTACCAAATGGAAGAGAAACTCCAATGAATAGTGCAGAAGTGCAATTGAAAGATTTATTACAAAATATTATTATACGTAGCATGGAGGATTCATCATTTCGAGTCGAACATGAAAATAAATTGGAATTGGAAGATTCAATCGAGGATAGTGAAATGCACGCTGTTAATACTGACTGGCTGGAATCGGATGTCGAGGATGTTACTCACGTAGAAACCTCTATACCTCCAGAACCATATCCCTGTACACCCGATGAAGAAGCGGTTAGCTTTGAATATAAACAAAGTGTCATAGATTACTGGAACAGTGGGAAGAAAAGACGTCGAACCGTAGCAGCAGTTCAACATCAGTTTAAAAAAGTGAAATCTGATAGACAATTACGAAGATGGGCTGCGCAAGTAGGACAGGGGGGTACTCAAAATGATAAATTAATACGCATAGCGAAATATACTTTTGATAAATTTGTAGAAGCTAGTAGATCGAAAATAATAGTACATGATGTAGACCTTAAACGATGGGCTTTACAAGCAAAAGAAGTAGAGAATCTTCCAACCTTCAAAGCAAGTCAAACATGGTTGAGGTCATTCAAGAAAGCATATAGAATTGTCTCTCGAAAGATCACAAAGTTTGTAACGAGAAAAAACGTTGAGGGTGAGGAAAGTTTGAAAGTACGAAGCCATGCCTTCGTAGAACAAGTGAAGCCACTCATTACACAATATGGACCACAAAATGTATTTAACTCTGATCAGAGTGGATTTAATTTAGAAATACATTCTGGCCGAACTTTAGCTACATCGGGGCAAAAAAAATTGAAGCTGTGGTACAATCAATATCTTCTACAACCCACAGCTATACTATACAACCCACCATATCTGCTGATGGAAAACTACTGTCGCCCCTTTATGTGGTATTAAAAGAGGCTAGTGGGCAATTGGGAGAACGAGTGCAACAAACCGTGTTTAGGCCGCCAAATGTATACTTCATGGCTTCCAAATCTGGGAAACTTACAACCGATCTCATGAAAACATGGCTGCAAGAAGTTTACTTCCCTAACACTGGATCTACAAGCATCTTACTGCTGGACTCTTGGAGTGGACAATGTGAGCGAAGTGTTCGAGAAGCTACACCAGAAGACAAGACAATAATATTAATGACGATTCCACAAGGCACCACCGGACTGATTCAACCGCTAGACGTATACGGATTTCGAATGTGGAAGAATTTTGTAAGAAGGTTTTCAGATATTGTAACTCTTTTCAATTACGATATTAACCTTCATTCGAGAGATAATATTTTAAAACTTCAATCTCTTACTCATAATCAGTTTTCTTCACCACGGTTTACTAACTTTATTAAATATTCGTGGTTCAAGAGTGGATATATATTCAGGAGACCTCCTGAATTTGAACATCCTGTAGAATTTTGTTTTGCACAGGACTCGGAACCACGATGCCACATATGTGGCGATCTTGCCGTTATTACGTGTGCTTGGTGTAAGAAACAACTTTGTATGAAACATTTTTTCACGGAATACCATTATTGTCATAATTATGAGCCATAGAAGTTGAACTTTATTAAATAAAAGAAAAGTGGCATTAAAATACATAGAAGTAATAACCCCCGACCTATCCCGTCACTGCCATTGGTAGCCCGCTCATTATCAGACATAAAAGTTAGAAATTTGCAAAACTGTAGGAGGGAAATATATCATGTCATACATGGTTGAATTTGTAATAAAATTTCCTAAATTTTTGTCCACATGACTAAACCGAAATTTCGAAAAATTAGATAAAAAAATTTTTTTTTTGAAAAATAATGCTTTTTTTCAAAATCTGTTTAGGGGATTTTATTATACTAAAAAAACCAAACAAAACGTACATTGAAAGTTTTCATCTATCTCGCTTCGTTTCGGAGGTAGCTCGAAGGGGGTGAAAATTCAGGGGTCCATTTCACCCCCTTAAACCAAAATTGGGCCGCTATAAAAAAATAGGGGTCTCTTATTTTTCGATAAACTTTAAATTTACGAAGTTTCATCAAGATCGGAAGCGGCGGCCTCGAAACGTTTCCTTGTCAGTGTAATGAGCCGGGCTAATGCGTGTAATTGGCTGAGAGAGCGAGCCTGGTAAGATGGGGGATGCTACGTATTTTTCTTGATGATTCAGGGCAAGAGTATCATTGTTCGCATCTGATGCTTCGACGCTTCGACGATTCGGCGACTTGTACCTGCATTGCCAGGGTTCGCTTTTCCTCCATCCCTCGTTCACAGAAATTCGTTCCTTGGTCAATGTCAGCTATTGCTCGAGGCATTGCAGTAGCTACAGAACGCATACCTATCGCTCGGAATGCAATGAGGGGAGGTTGAGTTAACCGGGGATGGCCAAGTCCGATCAGGTAGCCGTGACCTGAGTCTCACGAGAAAGGAATGTAAAGGCTGGCTGTCGTTCTTACCGAAATAGAAAACTGTACATCCCGCCCGCCTTGAACGGTCGCCGTTCAAAATATAAGTCAACGAAGTTATCTAATTAAATAGTAGATGAATCTAAAGTTAATGGTGTTAGCTTCCTACTTAAATAGTAGGTGCATCTAAAGTTAATGAGGTTAGTTTCTTAACGCAACGATCGTACTGTCCGGCTGCTGTCTTTACTGTCGTTATTCGTACGATGCCATCCTTGCCAGGATAAGTTTTGATGACACATACGATAGGCCAAGACATCGGCGGGGTGTTATCCTCGTGGAGTATAACCATAGTTCCAATCTTGATATCGTTTGATCCTTTCTGCCACTTGGTCCGGAGGTTGAGCTCATTGAGATATTCTCGATGCCAACGACGCCAGAAATGTTGGTTCAATTTCTGCGTGTGTTGCCAGGCAGACAATCTGTTTGAGGAAATATCGACAAAATTATGCTCAGGAACATTGATTAATGTATCTCCAATTAAAAAGTTACTAGGAGTCAAGACTAGAAGGTCATGAGGATCCGATGATAGTGGCGTCAAGGGGCGGGAATTGAGAATCGCCTCAATTTCCGTGCAGTATGTATAGAGCTCTTCATAGGTGAAAAGCGTCTCTCCGATGACTCGAACCATATGGTGTTTAAATGATTTTACCGCAGCCTCCCAGAGTCCTCCAAAATTTGGGGCTCGCGGAGGGCTGAATTTCCAATTAATACCTTGATTGGCAAGGACGGTACTTAGCATGTTGTTGTGATCGTCTGACATTAAGAGAGCTTGGATTTCCATAAACTCCCTTTTTGCTCCAGTGAAGTTGGTAGCGTTGTTCGAGTATAAGGTGTTGCAGAATCCCCTTCTCTCGAGATGAATCTACGTAGATCTGCGATGAAGCCCTCTGAGGTTAGGTCGCTCACGAGTTCGATGTGCACGGCCTTGGTTCCGAAACATACAAAGACTGCAGCATAAACATTCCGTTTAGTTCTGTTGGACTACAGCGCCCTCTATGGTTGCGTCTCCGCACTAGACAAAACGCTAGTCGGGCGTTTTGATTAAGCGCTTCCTTCTTCGCTTGACCGTTGTAACGAGAGCACGTGTACGAGTCGGTATCGAACTTCTATTATAGTAATAGCGAGAGTATAAGGACGGGCGATTCCGATTGAGGGCGGATCCATTAGTTTGAATAAAGGAATCGTTTAAATAAAGTACGACTCATAAAGTAGTGTTATATTTATTCAACGAGCCTCCCATAACCTCCAATTGGTTATGGACCAAGAGCACGCTTCCACTGCGCGTGTCCGGGAAGATTAAAACAAGAGTGAATAACATTAGTGAAAGTGGGAGTATCAATTTTATGCGATTCGAAAAAATCGTAACGAAACAAGTGGAACGTTGAGGAGGAAAGTACCTACGAGAGAAGAAAGGAGGAAAGGTAAAAAGATGGCGGACCAGACAGATGCCGCGACACGTGGTATATAAGTAAACGAAAGAAATGAAAATGAAAAGAAATGAAATTATGAGTGTAATGGGGATAAATAAATAAGAGTGAAAGAATGAATGCGCACGAATACAGTAAGGTTAACCAACATAAAATAAAACAAAACGACTGAAATAGAACGAGTGTAAAGCATGCTTGACGAAAGAAAACTAATAGGATGAAAGTAAACGAGTAAACGAAGTGAGATTCATATTTGTGTTTATGTAGACGAAATGACGCTACAGATAATACTTAGAACATATGAGGAAATTTTCAAATTCACGGAAATTCATCCGAATGAGCAAGTCACCATACGACAGGACGAGAAATTCTTGTATTTTAAAACATAAACCGGAATGAAATATACATTATAGGTACGTACAAACAAAACAGAATAGGAACGAAGTGAACGATATGAGAATCAAAGGTTCGAAACTATATAGAGCTGTTAAAATAAAAATAATTAAATCCTGGCGATTTGGGTTCCTACATGTGGTGTTAATCGTTGTGCACTCTGATGCTACATGTATGAGGGTAATCGTGGGGGTGATCTTGTGTTCGGACACCAGCACGGTTATTCGTCTCAAGTCAGTTATCTTGCGTTCGGTAAATTGAGCGGAGACAAAGCGATGCTGAGCACAAAGGGATGACTATAAAACCGTTAAAATAACTTGTAGGAAGCTCGAAAGGGAAAATGGATGGTGGTCGGGAACTCGCGGAACAGGGTGACCGACTCAAAACCCGTTCGCGGATCAAAATCGTTTATTCGGGCGACCGCTAAGGCAGCGCTAGGCAGACTGAATCTGCGTACCTTTACAGGAATCGACAGACCGACTGTCATACGACACACAAACGCACCCTCGCACGCACGCACGCACGCACAAACACGCACGCCAATCACACACTCCCCGGCCAAGTGCCTACAGTTCGGCCGTCCTGACCAATAACTGTCCCGGTCATTCACATCACTAGGTCAGATAGGTACAACTTAATACAAATCGCAGCAATAGTGCCATGTCGAATCATTCAAAAGTTATACATAATAGACTATACTAGACATCTGGGGTTCTATAATCATAGTTATCATAAGTGGATCCAATGCTTCATTTGATCGGGGCCTACCGTTGTTTCAAACGGCCTTTGAGTTAGTTGAAATCCCTCTATGTCACTAACAACGTATTGGTCATGATCTAGTACCTTCTTTATTAAGTAGGGCCCCTTGTATTTTGGTATTAATTTTTTATTTACCCCTGGTGTCGTGTCAATATTACGTAGGTATCATTACATAGTCGTCTAGCTTAAATGTTTTAGCCGCCTTATGCCTAATATTGTAATACTTTCGTTTTCGTCCTGATGTTTCTTAATGTTATCCTGAGCCGATTCGCGCGCTTTTCTTAAATTCCTCTCATTGGGGAAGCATTTTTCTAATATTAGCCTAATCTTGTCGTTAACTACGCCTGTTTGATTAACTCCATATAATAACCGACAAGGTGTTTCACCTGTCGAATGACATGCCGTGTTGTTGAACGCATGTTCAATCGGTTCGAGGGCCACGTTCCATTTTTCCGGCTCTACTGACAATTTCGCCAACATTGGTGTTAACGTTCGGTGTAACCGTTCAACTTGTCCGTTGGTTCGAGGCGTACCGACAGCGATAAGCACGTGATCAATCGACTCGTTATTTAAAAATTCTCAAAACTCACCCGATGTAAATGCCGTGCCGCGATCTGTCACGAGCCGTCGTGGGCGGCTATATGTTCGAAAATAATTTTTCAAATACTCAATAACCTCTTTCGACGTCGTAGATTTACAAGCATAAAATCGTGTATGTTTTGTAAAGGCATCGACAATTGATAGAATATGTCTGTAGCCTCTACCGGTTCGAGCCAATGGGCTATAATGATCGATATGCGATGTATGGAATGGGACGTTACCCTTTGGAATACTATGTAACCGCCCTTCTATCTTGCCACTCGGAGGCGAGAACTCTATGCATTTCAAGCAATCGGCAATGTGTGCTTTGATTTCTTCTCTAACTTTCGGGAACCAATATACCCAGATGATATGGTCGACAACCTTAATCGCTCCTACGTGTCCTAAGTCGTCGTGACATGAGCAGATGACGTTGCTTTCCATAGACCTGGAGACATAAAATAAGAGTTTACCGTTATCGGCTTTCCGGTACACCAAACCATTGCGCAATTCGAAAAACTTGTCTTCGGATTTCTCTAACTTTTCCCGAATCTTTCGTATCTCCTCATCCTGCACCTGCTTCAAGGATAAAGTTCGCTCGAATGTCATTGCTTCTAGGATCAGCACACTGGGGCAGCGACTCAAAGCATCACTGGGGCGTTGATACGTGTTTCATTCGTTTTCCCAGTCGATGCTAGATTTGATAATCATAGCTTTGTAGTAGCATTGCCCACCGAGATATCCGAGAATTGATCGTTCGCTTACTCAATGTGAGAATAAAACTGTCACAATCCGTGAGAATCTTAAATGTAATTCCGAATAGATATACGTGGAATCTCTTAATTGCATAAACCACGGCGAGGCATTCCAGTTCAAAGCTATAATATCTTGCCTCAACTGCGGTCGTCCGGCGACTGAAATAAGAAACAGATCGAAATTTCCCGTCAGGTTGCTTTTGCATTAACCCGGCGAAAGCAAATCGGTTGATTGTGTTTCAAACTGATATTCATCTTAAAGTCAAGTTCTACGGGTTCAATGTCAGACTTCGAAATGTCTGTATACATTCGCTATAATTCGAGTCCAGCTTGATGATCGGCGTCGCAATCTATGTCAATATTTTCGATCAAATTCTCGGACTTATTTTCCACGTCGATTGGCATTAATTGGTTACAAAATTCTGCCGCATCGTCGTCGCATACAACTGGATTGAGCTTCGTGATTTCTATAGTCTTCCCTAAAAACGGACAGTGATATTTAAAAACGGACATGTGTGAAATGAAATCTCTACCTAAGAGCGCTGCAGTTGCCATCGTCTCTTCTGGTGCTACGAGAAATGGAACATTGACCTTAATCTCCCGAACGAAAACGTCTTTTTGAAACCGACCCAATACGACAACCTTCGAACCATTAATACCATCAAAATCATAATCGCTCGGCGAAACCGGCGTTCGAAGATTATCCGGAACGTATTCCTCTTTAATTAAACTAACGGGAGATCTAGAGTCGATCATCGCTATAATGTCATACTCGCACCTTTTGCCATCGTTTACTAATAAAGAGTATCTCACGGGTACTGTGTAGGGAGCGGTTACCGCCGGTGATTGTATGAGGTTCGTCGTGTTGCTAGAGGTGTTTTTTTTCTGCGGACACACGGAGACTCGATGATCCATACTACCACAACTGAAGCAAGAACCTCGTTCGCGTGTCGGCTTTGTACATGTACAGGGCGCCCGATGACCCTTCTCGTTACAGTTGAAACACCGCGATTATGACGTCCACCGTGGCGTCGGTCTTCCTCCGCTGCCCTGATGCTTCGTATTATCGTTGCCTTGCCTGTCCTTGTCGGCCTTTTCGAACGGTTTATTGATATGCGATCGTAATGAAATTTTCTTGAAAGCGTCCAGAAGATCTGCTTTCGTGTGAAAGCGGTGCATTCGTGCTGGATTCTGCAGTCTGGTGTCTTGAATCCCGTCAATGATGTAGTCAATAATTTCGCTCTCGTCGATCAGTACTCGATTGGCTAATATTATCTTATCGTGGTAATAGTCGCCAAACACCTCGTCGAATAACCACTTCCTTTGTTCGAATTCTTTTCATCGCGCAAGTCTGTTCGGGCGGTGGTCGAACATCTTCGCCATTTCTTCGAGTAATTCGATCGGCGACATCTCTAGGTGATCCGACTTGGAATGGAACCATTTCAAGGCCTTCCCTTTTAATGATGATCCGATGAGGATTCTCGTGTAGTCGTCGTCCAACTCGTATGACCTTCTAATGAGTTCAACTTGCTTTTCCCATTTACGGAAGGAGTCGTCGTTCCCACTAAAATCGCTTAAGAGTTTCCCAATGTCGTTAATGTTGACACTCGACTGATTGCTTCGTCCCGTCCCCAAAGACGTTGAGGGACTCAACCGCATTTCGTTTTCCCGAGATAAAAGTTGTAATTTCCGTTCCAATAATGCTTTCTCTCTTCTCAGTATTTCTAATTCTCGTCGTACCAATTCCAGCACTGTGTCGTCCCGTATCGATAGTCGTCATCACGTCTCTGTACCATTGTTTCCCCGGAATTAAGTATTGGGCTCGGCTCACCTAATCTTCGTAAAATTTCCGGCGCCTCTTCCCAAATGCGCGAACTTGAGTCTGATAACCTTGCTATTAATTCGGCCTTCGTGCCGGTTATGGATAAATCCCTCGTCCGGAGTATCGTCTTCAATTCCGCCACCGTATATTCGTTCGGTGCTTTGTCGTTCGTCATCATAATTCAAACGGCCGTAATCCGTTAGAACGAAAATATAACGCCGCACCAGTATCTTCGCGGAATCAACACACAATCTCCCCCATCGTCGCCTCTCTTGTCGGACCACGTAAGAACGTAAAGGAGATTTAAAAAATGGGGGGGAGGGGGAGATCACTAGTCGCAACACACCACGCGACCGTTACCAACGAAACGTAAAATCCATAAAATTTCCATAAGCGTCAAGACGGTTTTACGGAAGCCCCTTTGGGGGGGGGGGGGGAGGGAAAAAATCCCACTTCTGAGTTGTAGGGAGCTCGAAAGGGAAAAGGGATGGTGGTCGGGAACTCGCGGAACAGGGTGACCGACTCAAAACCCGTTCGCGGATCAAAATCGTTTATTCGGGCGACCGCTGAGGCAGCGCTAGGCAGACTGAATCTGCGTACCTTTACAGGAATCGACGGACCGACTGTCATACGATACACACACGCACACTCACACGCACGCACGCACACACACACACACACGCGCGCCAATCACACACTCCCCGGCCAAGTGGCTACAAACTTATATTATAGGCAAAACTTCATTAAGCAACGAGGAGAAAAGAGTAATCGCTGAAACAATAATGATAGCGGAAAGTCAGGGAAAAGCTCTGACAATGCCAGCATGGACAAAAGAAGACACCCAGGTATCGGAGACAGGGAACGTGACTCAAGGACTGAATGATGTGATACCAGGCCTGGTTGAGGACAACAAAACGAGTAATGAACAGAACGAGAGGAACGAACAGGACGAGAAGAAAAAAGGTAGTAAGGAGAGAAAACGATCTGACGAAGAGAACGAGAGCGCAAAAGAGACACACAAGACCCCACCGGCCATTAAAAAGGTTGAACAAATTTATTTCAATCCAGATTGGCTAGAGGGATCACAGCTCGGTTCCCAGACAAAACAAAAGGTCTTCGATAGTCTTGAAAAAGATGAAAATAACGCAACTCTAAATCCATAAAAACCCTTGATGAAACCCCAGAACTTAAGGAATCTGTGATCAACGAACTGAAACGAGAGATAAAGAAAGTAAATGAGACACAGGAAAGGATGGTGAATATTTTGGACAAACTAAGTTCTAATACGGAGGTACAAGCGCGCAACCAACAGCAGCTTACCGTATTTACGGAAAAGCTGATAACGAGAAATGGGCAAAACGGTGAGACACGCAAAAATGAAAAAGAACAAACAAATGGAGATACAAAGAAAGAGAATAAAAGGAGAAGTGTACTTGGGAGAGACAAAACAAATGACAGAGATGACAGCAACAACCGACGTGAAGGAATCATGAACCATCTTAAAGATACAATTAAACTAGAATTAATCAGTAAAGATTCAGGCTCAAAACGAAAGTACAAATTAACAAATCAAACAAAATTTGAACATTTCTATGATTAGTTCACGTCGGAGCTCAGGACTATCGATCTATTATACATTATTGACAAAAACGTACAGACGAACAGAAAACTTGACGATACAACGAGAGAAAAATATGCATTCAAAGTTAGAGACATTTTGATTAACCGTATTGATCTAGACTATTACAGAAAGGTCGATGAATTTCAAGATCCAGTTGCAATGTTAAACAAATATAAGGAAATAAAAAGAGACGAAATGAATATAACTACAGTAACAGTAAGAAAACAATTATATGACATGAAGTATGTACCAGAAAAGGAAAAAGCAACTACATTTTGGGATAAATTCGAGGAAGTAGTGAGAACATATGAAAGGCTACCTAATGCAGATCCTTTGACAGAGAGTGAAAAAAGAGCGCTTTTTACAATGCTATTATGCTAGCTATTCCCCAGGTACAATCTGTGGAGTTTATGACGAAAACCCAAACTGGAAAAGGACTAAGCTACAACGACTTAAAGAAATTTATTCTCCAACATGAAGCTAATAATAAATCAATGACTGATACGACGAGAACGACAGCGATGCACGTACACAAAGGAGAGGCAGCTGAACGCTGCTATGGCTGTGGAGATATCGGTCATATCCACCGCGATTGTCCAAATCCAGGAAAATATAAATGCTACGCGCGAGTGCAATAAAATAACAAAGCATAAATCAAACGAATACCCGCAACGACTGAGCAAATTAGGAGTACAAGCTACTCCTACTAGGCAAAACAAAGCGTATGGTAACTTGAGCTTTCCACGAGGAAGTAGGTTCAGAAATGACGAGAGTAGAAGCTTTAAACGAAAGGGGAATTGGGAGAGAAATAGTTTCAATCCGAAGCGAACAAAATTCATCGAAATAGATTTAATCGAGGCAGATACAACAATCTAAAGGCGCGTATCCATCTGTACAGATGACCCGTAACGTAACACCGAACATGTTACGGCTCGTTGCAAGATGACACGGTTCGCTCCGGAAGTTTTGGCCGTGTCAACCATCCCGTAACGTAACCGCGAACGAGGTTACGACACAACGTCACGACTTCCACCCTCAGTTTGAGTCTGACTACAGCAATGGACGTAGCTCTGCAATTAGAGCTAGCAGCAGCTTCATATATTGTTATTCACCACCAGATTTTTTTGGATTTTCTTACTTTCCAGTATGCGAGGAAACTTCTCTAGAAAAATTAATTTCTTAATAAATTTTTTTTTCTTAAATTTTTCCGATGTTTTAATACTTATTCTGCTATTCGGAGATAAATCCAAGAATCAAAGGTCATAAAAATCAGTCCAGCCGTCCTTTAGTTATAATTAGTGTAACTAACCCGACTTTGTTTTATATACAGGGTGACATTTTGAAAACTTGCCACCCCAATATCTTAGAAAGTTACAGGGATTTTCTAAAAAACAAAAATACGGTTTCGGCAGTGGAGAGGGGGAACCAAAATGACATAATCGGAGACGCACCTACTCCAACCCCCTTAGGGGTAGCCCCCCCAACTTTGTAATCTTAAATAGCAACCCCCCATGTGTAATACAGCGTTGGAAAGCTCTTTAAAAATGCTTTACAACAACACCAAATTTTGGTACCTTTCGATGAGTAGTTTTCGCGCAAATCGAGAAAGAAACTGCCAGAAGTAAGTTTTGTCAATTTATTTATTAAAGGTCAATTATGTTACAATAAATTTTCGAAATGATTTCCATTATCTGATCTTACTCCCTGCGATTTCTTCTTATGGGGACATCTGAAATCTGTTGTTTTTCAAACTCAACCAGCAAGCATTAACCAACTGAAACAGAGAATTATGCAAGAATGTCGCAAAATTTCAAGAACAACATTTGAAAAAGTCCGAAAAATCAATGGAAATCATTTCGAAAATTTATTGTAACGTAATTGACCTTTAATAAATAAATTGACAACTTACTTCTAGCAGTTTCTTTCTCGATTTGCGCAAAAACTACTCATCGAAAGGTACCAAAATTTGGTGTTGTTGTAAAGCATTTTTAAAGAGCTTTCCAACGCTGTATCACACATGGGGGGTTGCTATTTAAGATTACAAAGTTGGGGGGGCTACCCCTAAGGGGGTTGGAGTAGGTGCGTCTCCGATTATGTCATTTTGGTTCCCCCTCTCCACTGCCGAAACCGTATTTTTGTTTTTTAGAAAATCCCTGTAACTTTCTAAGATATTGGGGTGGCAAGTTTTCAAAATGTCACCCTGATATGGGGCATTCTCTGTCAAGACAGCCACATTTTTCGTGAGGGTCTCAAAAAAATCTGATTTTTATTTACATAGTCATACTTGATGAAAAAGCATTACCTACATTTTTTAGATTTTTTCAGGCGCCGTTAATGGTATACATCAATTTGAAAAATAAATTTTAACTTTAAAGTTTCAAGTATAATATTAATCTCATAAACAACTTTGTATAATGAACATTTTTGTTTTTTTCTCAATTTTTCAAAAAAAAATATACAACAATTTTTAAGTAACATTAAAAGGCATCTTGTTACAAAAAAGTGAAAAAAACACTAGAATATATTTATTTCGCCAATGCGACAGTATCGATTTTTCTTAAAAAAAATTCAGTACATTTGAAATCAATAAAAACTGTGCAGACAAACATTTGGTAGTGGGAGGGGCATCTATGCATAGAAGGATAAAGAAAATTTTCTGATTTTCAAACAAATTCTTTTTAAGTTTTTTCTCTTAAACATTTTTTCAAAAATCCGAAAATGTTCTTTATGTTTCTATGCATAGATGCATAGAAGGATAAAGAATATTTTCTGATGAAAAAAAATTTTTTGAAGACAAAAAACTTAAAAAGAATTTTTTTCTTCATGAAGACATTTTTCCACTACCAAATTTTTTTCTACACAGTTTTTATTGATTTCAAATGTACTGAATTTTTTTAAGAAAAATCGACTGTCGCATTGGCGAAATAAATATTTTCTGGTGTTTTTTTCACTTTCTTGTAAGAAAATGCCTTTTAATGTCATTTAAAATTTTTTATATTTTTTTTGAAAAATTGAGAAAAAAACAAAAATTTTCATGTATACAATGTTGTTTATGAGATTAATAGTATACTTGAAACTTTAAAGTTAAAATTTATTTTTCAAATCGATGTATACCATTAACGGCGCGTGAAAAAAATCTAAAAAAATTTAGGTAATGTTTTTTCTTCAAGTATGACTATGTAAATAAAAATCAGATTTTTTTTGAGACCCTCATGAAAAAGATGGCTGTCTTGACAGAGAATGCCTCATATAGATTATTATTATTCACTTATTTCTATCATCTTCCGCATCAATATTATTTTCAATTGTATCATTCGTCCCATTATCGTCGAAATATGTGGGCATTGCGAGCAATGATTAGGCGGGCACCCTACGCATGCAACAGGCAACGATACACGAAACCTATGCACTCGTCCCAACTAGTCGCCGCGCGTAACGTAGCAGTCCTTTGATGGGACGACTAAAAACCGACAAGTGGTGGTTCGGCTTGTAACGGTTACGCGTGTCAAATTGGTTACGGATAACATGCAACAGAATTCCGTCTCCACTAGCCGTAACGTAACAGGTTCGGTGTTACGTTACGGGTCATCTGTTGGTGTTACGTTACGGGTCATCAAATGGATACGGGCCTTAAGAGGTAGAACAAAACCACAGTCAAACGACTACGCGAAGGACAAGAGAGACACAAGTGATGGGAGTACACGAGGAGATAAAGGGATAAGAACTTTAAATCTATTATAAAATGTAAAAATGCTAGAATGACTTCAGAAAAACAATGAGCAACATATACGAGCGAAACGACAGATCATGACGTGACGAACGAAGACAGGCTACTTGTAAGATTCTTGGCAGACTCTGGAGCAATAGAGCACTTAACGAATTCTAAATTAATTTTTAAAACTTTTGATAATTCAAACAAAAGAATAATTAAATGTACAAATAAGGATACTGCCGCAAACTTAAAAACGGAGGGAGTGGGAAGTTTAGAAGTCTTTCTTGATAATGATAGAACGATGGAGATAAATAAAGTTATATGTGTGAAATCATTGGCAGAAAATTTATTATCTCTAAGAAAGTTTGTTGAAATGGGTTTAAGTATTTATCTCGATAACCAAGAAATAAACATATTCGATCCAGTCTCAAATTACTCATTCATCTCAGGAATCTATAGAAAGCCCTATTGGATCATAGAGCTAGAAGTAAATAAAATTAATAAAAATTCACAACAAATTAAAGAAAATGACGGTATAATAGATAAAACGACAGTTGCCTACTTAACGACATATGAAAATAGCGATCAATCTAGATACATGACCCGTAGACAGACTTCGTTATTAAAACAATAAGAAAATGGAAAATAAACACAAGGTTTAACAGACATGAGTGATGACGCGAGGAAGGAGAATTTAATAAAGGGAAATAAAGACGAAAAGTCATGTGAGCCAGAATCTAAAACCAGTGGTCTCACTAATTTAGAGCTACCCAATACCGTGAAACTAACGAACTTACAAAACTGTAATTTCGACACAACCATTAGAGATAGAAAATTACACGATGTGGATGAACTGCCTAGTATTAAAATATCGGAAGACGAAGTGCCATTTAACGACAAGTATAGAAGATTTGCCGAAAATAATAATGCATTACTATGGCATGTAAGGATGGGCCATGCGTCGGGGGGTTGCATATTTAAAATCATTGCAACAGAAATTTCCAGAGAATAAAAAGCTGTAAAGCGCTATATTCGACGATTCGATTTTGGACTGTGAAGTGTGCATGATTTCTAAATTCAACAAATTACCTTTTAAACGGACGAGACAACGAGCTACAGCGCCACTTCAAATAATACACTCGGACACAATGGGACCAATAAGTCCAGCAACACACCCAAAAGGTTACAGGTACATATCAGTATTCATCGACGACGTGTCACGACTGGCAATGGCATACCCAATGACGGCAAAGAGTGAAACAGGACGATGTCTTGAAGCGTTTGTGAGGAGTGCCAGGAATATCCTAGGCTATGATGCTAAAGTATGTTATCTCAGATCGGACCAGGGTACCGAATACACTGGAGGATATACAATGGAAGTCTTGGAAAAATTAGGGGCACAACAACAACTAGCCAGCCCAGATACACCACAACATAACGGCGTGTCGGAGAGGTTCAATCTAAGTATCCAAAGGAAAGTACGAGCATACATGTACGACACCAAGCTTCCGGAAAACATGTGGGACGTGGCCCTGAGTGCAGCAGTCTATGCTTACAATCGAACCCCACATAAATCTAATGAACTACAAATGCCATTAAAATTATTTGCTCCAAACTATCTTATCAACATCGAACAAATAAAACGAATTGGTTGCCTTGCTTACGTTAAAGTACACAGAAGAAATGGCCCGAGGTTCAGATACGAGGCGCGACGAGCAGTACTAGTGGGCTATACTCCCACAGGGTACATTTTACTCAAACCTGAAGAGGGAAAATTTTACGAGAGTCGAAATGTACGATTTAACGAGAAGTTGGTTTATGGAGGCAAATATCAGAAGGACAGTATCAAAGACTGGATAAATATGTTTGACGAAGTGGATAAAGACAAATGGTTTTTAGAACTTAGTCTGGATAAAGATAAGGAAATCGAAGAAAGTTCAAAAACGGAGGGAGAGATCAAAGGAAAGAGAGAAAATCCAAGGAAACGAGAGAAACGAGACGATGAGGTGACCGATAAAGAAGCAACAACTAGTACAACGGATGATCAAACAAAAGAAGCAAATGAGAAAAGGAGAAAACTGGGAGAGGACACCTGCGATGAGAACATCGAATTAAAAGACGAGGCCTTTCTTGCTCTACTAGCAAAAATAAACGATGACCCGGCTTCATACGAAGAGGCGATACAATCGAAGGAAAAGGATAAAAAATGGCAACGAGCGATAGAGGACGAATTAAATTCGATGAAGAAAAACGAAGTGTGGAAACTAGTGAATAGATCCAAAGCAACGGTAAAACGACAGACACCAAATATAATAGACTCTAGGTGGGTATTAAAGAAGAAAATTGAACAAGATGGCTCCATAAGACATCGTGCACGACTAGTTATCAGGAGGTTTAAAGACAGGAATAATTATGATTTGACAGAGACCTACGCTCCGGTATCACGCCTGGCTCTAGTACGATCAGTAATATCCATTGTAAATAAGTATGATCTAGACGTTTGTCAGCTGGACGTGAAGACAGCATTTTCGAATGGCACGATTGACGATGACATTTTCATGGAAATACCAGATGGATGTAATTACCCAGAGGAAATAAGGAAAACCAAAGTTTGCAAATTACAGAAGGCTTTATATGGTCTACGAATAAGTTCAAAACGATGGAATGAAAGATTCAAAGAAGCGGCTCTGAGAGCAGGCTTGACTTCATTTGATTCCGAGCCATGTATCTTCACCTGGAGACGAGGAAAGAAATTCGTAATTTTATTGCTGTATGTGGATGATATGCTTATGGCAAGTAATGATGAGGAAAAGATGAACGATGTTAAAATGAGTCTACAACTGGAATTTGAAATTACAGATCTAGGAGAGCCAAAAGCGTTCCTAGGAATAACTATTAAACGAAACAGAGAAACGAAAACGATAATCTTGAGTCAAGAAACTTATCTGGACAAATTTTTGAAATGATTTGAGTTAGAAGAAGTGTATCCACAACGTACTCCGATGATAATAAATCAAGTGACAAATAGAGAAAGATAATTACGAGAGGAATCTAACGATGAGAAATCGCTAAACATGACTGTGTAAGAAATAAAAATATACCACACACACACACAGAGAAGCAATAGGTAGTCTTTTGTACCTGGCAAATGCCACCCGACCAGACATTGCATATTCGGTCAATGTGTTAAGCAGACGCTAAATAAATCCCACGGAAGACGAATGGAAGATGGCAAAACGAGTGTTTCGATATCTGAAAGGAATCAAATAACTAGGACTGACTTTTAGAGGCGAACGACCATTGGTCGGCGGATCCATTGGTTTGAATAAAGGAATCGTTTAAATAAAGTACGGCTCGTGAAGTAGTGTTATATTTATTCAGCGAGCCTCCCATAACCTCCAATAAGTTCGATTACGGAACTTCTTCTCCTTAATAAAAAAGGGTCCGCAGTAGTCTACTCCGCTGGTCGAAAACGGTCTTGATTGGGTAATTCTGTCCTTCGGTAAGTTTCCCATGATATGCTGCGAGCTGGGAGGATTAGCTCTGAAGCATCGGATGCATTTTCGAAGGTGATGTCGTACCGTATTTTTCCCATCTATTATCCAGTAGCGATGTCTAATTGCATACAAAGTAGCCTGAGTCCCTGCATGCCAAAGTCTTTGATGCTCATGATTAATAATTAGCGTTGTGACATGATGTTGTCGGGGTAGAACAGCCGGGTGTCTACCGTCGTAAAATAGTGCGGAAAAAGTTATACGTCCTCCTACTCGGATTAGTTCGTGTTCTCCGATAAATGGATTGAGCGGTAATAGCTTGCATTCTGGGTTGACCATACCTTTTTCCTTTAGCTCGTATAATTCCTTGTTAAATGCCTCCAGTTGTGTTAATTGGATGATTCGAATTTTAGCCTCCTGAATTTCCGATGTTGTTAAGCATCCATTTAGGTCAGACTTCTTCCGTAGTTTCTTAAAAAATCGGAAACAGTACGCGGTTACTCAGACCAGAGTGTTCCATGAAGAATATCTTCGTAGTATGTCCCTTTCGCAATCTCCAGTTGTGAGCGTTAGTGTCAGTCTTTGTTCCGGTACTTCCATGACGACTGTAGAAGATATCGGCCAGACACTTTCCTCTTCGGTTATCCTATGGGGTCCGCAATACCAAAGTTTGTTTGTGGTCAGCTGTGTGACCGATTGTCCACGGGAGATAAGATCCGCAGGATTGTGGGAGGGGACGTGTCTCCAGTCTTCAGATGCAGAGTGGGTTTGTATCTCCGCCACTCGGTTAGCTACAAAAGTCTTTAAAGTATGTAGTGAAGTCTTTATCCAATGAAGTGTTACCTCTCAATCTGACCAATATTTTAATTTATCGAGTTGAAGGTGTCCTAATGCTTCACGTGTGGTTTTCATTAGATATGTCAAAAGGACTGCGGCACTTAGTTCTAGGCGTGGAAGTGGGACGCTTTTTAGTGACGCGACTCTTGATTTAGCGCATACTAAGCCGCTTCTCACAGTTTCATGCTTATCCGTACTTCTCAGGTATATACACGCCCCGTAAGCCTTTTCGCTCGCATCGCAGAATTCGTGTAGTTGAATAGTTTTTGTATCTCTCAGTACCAGGCATCTGGGTATGATGACGTCGCTTAGATGATGAAGTCCATCCAGGTACTCCATCCAGTCGGTATGTATGTCCTGAGGAACCGATTCATCCCACGTAATATTAGACTGCCATAATCTTTGCAGGAAAAGTTTAGCTCTCACAATCATAGGACCCATGAGACCTAATGGATCGAAGCATTTAGCGATGTATGATAGCATATTCCGTTTTGTGATCCGAACTCTCGGCTCGTCGTTGTGATTGATCGTGTAGATAATGGTGTCTTGAGCCGAGTTCCATTGAATTCCGAGTGTCTTCAATGTGGTGTCATCCTGAAGAAGATTCTTGTTAATCTCGCTATCAAGGAGATTCTTGATTAAATCCTGATCGTTCGATGCCTATTGTCGTAGATGGAATCCTCCTAAACGTAAGAGTGTAATTAGTTGATCTTGAATGAGTGCCGCTTCTTCATGTGTATTGGCGCCCGTAAGAAGATCATCCACATAAAAATCCCTCAAAACTACAGTGGGTGCCTGGGGGAATTCAGTTTGCTTGTTCCTGGCTAAGGTTCGGAGCGTTTCAACAGCTTGATAGGTTGATAGCGGATTTCAATCCGTAGGTAATTGTCGTTAACGCGAATGTCTTTAATTTATCCGTGGGGCATTCATGCCAAAGAATGCGTTGAAACGTCTGATCAGCCGAGTGTATCCGAGCTTGTCACCAGATAGCACTATGGGGAACGATCTGTACCTAACTAGGAGTGTGAAGATGTCTTCTTGTACGGCAGGTCCAGGCAAGAGAATGTCGTTGAGTGAAAGACCTGTCGTAGACTTAGTTGAACCATCGAAGACAACTCTAACCTTAGTAGTTAGACTAGTTTCTTTAATTACGGGATGATGTGGGAGATAAAATTCTTCCTTGCTTTCCTCTGTATTAGACAGTTGTCTCATGTGTCCTAGCTCGAAATACTCACGCATGAAGTTGATATATTGTTCTGCTAAAGTTTTGTTGTTCTGAAGTTTCTTCTCTAAAGTGTAGAAACGTCGCAGAGCCATTTGTCCAGAATCGCCAAGTTGATCTCGTTTGTCGTTGAAAGGCAATCTTACGATGAATCGTCCTGTACTGTCTTGTTGAATGTGTTTATGAAAATGATCTATACATGGTTGTTCTTCCGGCGATTTGAACTTAACGTCTGGACCTTCTTCCACCTCCCAGAACTTCGATACTTGATACGATAGATCGTCAAAGCTTACCTGGCAATGCGTGTGTGTTGCGAATATGTTTCTGCCACTATACGACCTCCAAAGAGCCAACCAAGCTGGGATTTCTGAAGAACAGCTCCATGATGTCCGACCTTCCCTTGACCAATGCACAGCAGGTTTTAAAAGATCTCCATTTCCAATAACATATCGACCGAGTCTGGCACGTGGAATTTGGGATCAGCGAGTTATAGCTTGTTTGACAATTTAAAGTCGGTGAGACGTATAGGTTGCACTGGAAGTCTTCTAGAAATTTCTCTGATGGTTAAGAATGAGAGTGTTCTTTCATATGACGTCATTCTAGACCTTATAATTGTCGCAAGTTCCTCTATCATAAAATTTGATTGGGACCCGGGATCAATGAGAGCTCTGACCACGTATTGCTGACCATAACTATCGCGCAAATAAATAAATGCTGTTGAGAGCGCGATTTGTGTATATACAGAAACATGATAGCTTGCCGTCAATGTTGAGGGAGTTTCCGTTGTGTTACTTGATCCGTCCATGAAATGTAGCAGCGTATGATGTGGATTGTTGCATTTCTTACATTTAATGGATCTGCAATCCTTTGTTTGGTGGTTATGTCCTAAGCAGTTGAAACAGTCTTCTGCTTCACGAAGTTGTGTCGAAGTGTTGGGGAGAGTTCCAGAAACCTTGGACAAACGTACAGTCTGTGGTCTCCCTTGCAATGAGTGCAAGTCACGTTCTGATGTGTATTGTGGAATGCTTGTGCTCGTTGTTGAACGTGTTGATGCCTATGTTGATCCGTAGATTGATGATTATGTTGTTTTGTGAGTTGCTGTGATGATGTGTGTGGTGCGCTGGAAGAATTTGAGGGAGTTCCCTCAAGTTGTTGACGTCGTTTGTCGAAGAAGTCCGTCATGTCCTTCATGGTTGGCATCGATGTCCCATCCAATGTTTCCTGCTACTTATCTTTAGTCTCCTGGTCAAATCTCAATAATATGAGACCGATAAGTACCGCGTCCCACGAGTCCGTCGGTAACTTTAGAGCCTTTAGAGCTCGGATGTGTCTCTGAAATGTGTCTAATAATCGTTTTACTGATGTATTGTCTGATTTCCTTATTGGCGGAAGAGAGATAAGTTCATTTACGTGCTTGAGAATGATGAGTCTTTCATTGTTAAATCTTTCCTTCAATTAGGCAAACATTACCTGTAATTCCTCGATCGACACGAGCGGACGAAATAAATGCTTGCCTGAAATACTCTACTTTGTGGCGACACGTGAAGACGTTAAAAAATGAACTGCAAATATGCGTGTCCAGCTGCAAAACGATCGATCAGTTGAGATATTCTCACATCAATTGCTGGAAATTGGAAATGGATAGGTGTCGGTTGATCTGACCTCAGAACGAATTTCATTGCCTCATAACTTCTGCAATTTAGTGTCATCAAAAGAAGAATTGGTTGAAAAGGTATTTCCCAATATTCACACACAAACCAATTATGAGAATCACGATTGGCTGAGTGCACGAGCTATTTTTGCGGCCCAGATCAAAGACGTCTACACTTAGCAATATTATTCAGTTTAACATTCAAAGCGAGGCTGTCACATACAAGTCCATCGACACTATTGTGGAAGCAGATGAAGCGGTTAATTATCCAACAGAATTTTTGAATTCACTCGATCTGCCAGGGATGCCACTGCATGTACTGCAGTTGAAAATCGGCGTACCAATTATCATGTTGCGAAATATCAACCAGCCAAAGCTTTCCAACGGTACGCGGCTTGCAGTAAAAAATGTAATGAGTAACGTCGTAGAAGCAAAAATCTTGACAGGGCCTTTCAAAGGTGAAAATGTCTTCATTCCTCGCATTCCTATGATTCCAACGGATATGCCATTTCAATTTAAGAGATTGCAGTTTCCAATTCGATTGGCGTTTGCAATCACCAACAACAAAGTTCAGGGCCAATCTTTAAAATTGTGCGGGTTAGATCTAAACACGGATTGCTTCTCACATAGACAATTATATGTTGCATGTTCTAGAGTTAGCAAACCAGACAATCTCTATCTGCACAGTGAATGGAACAACACAAAATATTGTATACCCACAAGCATTGTGAAACATAAACATATTAGAAACGTACGCTTTCTTTTTTTTTTCTTTTCCATTTAACCAGACTGAGCCACATCAACGCGTGGCAGGAATTTCTCAAGATTTATTATTTCCAATCTCTAGGTACGACATTTATTTTATAGCGAGGAACATTCGTTGCAGCGAACTACCCCATTCTATTGTATTATATCACATTTTTACAAGAATAAACCATGGTTCTACAATAAATGAATTATTGAAACTTCTAAAAGATTTTATTTGAGATTTTCTTTCAAGTACCATATTTATAAATGGAATGATTCGTTCACATACTATTCTACCCATTCTTCCCCCCATTCCATTGTATATTACTTTTTTATACCAATAAACCGTAGTTCTAGAATAAACTAATTATCCAAACTTATAAAAGATTTCATACGGAATTTTCTATCAAACGTTGTATTCATAAATGAAGTGATGTTTATAAATGGAATTATTCGTTTATTGAGCAAAACGTTCACATACTATGCTACCCTTTCCCCATTCCATTGTATATTACTTTTTTATACCAATAAACCGTAGCTCTAGAATGAACTAATCTAATGAACTAACTATCCAAACTTTTAAAAGATTTCATTCAGAATTTTCTTTCAAATGCTGTATTCATAAATAAAATGATTCGTTCATTGAACAAAACGTTCGCATATATTTGAGCACCATCTACTAAGCTTAGGGCCAATCTTTATTCCATAAATTAAATTCTA
The DNA here is from genome assembly GCA_963678675.1 of Xiphydria camelus. Lineage (NCBI taxonomy): Eukaryota > Metazoa > Arthropoda > Insecta > Hymenoptera > Xiphydriidae > Xiphydria > Xiphydria camelus. The sequence goes on from OY783196.1 coordinate 12,777,316, forward strand.
AAGAATTATGCAGCTTAGATCAAGATACGGATTGCTTCTCACGTGGACATTTACATTTTTATAGTGGACGTGGACGTGGATAGTTACATTTTTATTTATATACAGACTGAGCAACAGCAACGCATGGCAGGGTCCCCAGCTAGTATCTTAATAAAACCCTTGCAAAATGAACAACGATGAACGGTGGGAAGATAAATGAGGTGAGGGGGTATTAACTAAATGAGGTATGGAGGAATCTGAATCTTCAAATGATTGTGGCCCAAACTCGTTTTCAAAAGAATCTTCTAAATCAACTGTTGGGATCAGATTATAGCATCTTTAATGTATCTGTGTAATTCTGTACATTTGTATGCATTTGAATGAATCTTAATCAAAAATTAATGATTATTTATAGGACGATACAAAGCAATAATGCAAAGCAATGATGCCATAATGGCCAAAATCGACTAGAAATTTATAATTTGCTTAAGAAATATGGATCAATGGTAATGACATCTTGACAACAAGCGTAACTTAAGTGAATATACTTTTTCTCTGGAACTATGAAAGATTGATATCAAAGCCGTTCAAAAACGAAATTGTAGGTCTTCGTGTGTGAGTAGTATATTATATATTTTTTCGACGGCATAAAAGCACTGTTTAAAGGTGTAAATTTAAAAAAATATTTGTTGCAATGGAAAATTTATAACAATCGCTGGATATATACCAACCAAAAAATCATATGATATCATCCATTAGTCAGCTATTATGTAAAAAAAATTTTAAATAGTTTAATTTGGATATTAAATAATAGGGACCTATCCTATGGATTCGCACCTTGACGCAGTTCTGGAACGCTTTCAGGGACAATTTCATACAAGTTGATGAATTAAAGTCAATCTATGAATGAGTCTTGGGAGTAACCGGAACGGGTGGGTTGGCTTGCGTGTTTTGAGGACCTAGGGAGCCGGACCATAGGTACAACCATATTGGAGGGGTCCTTAGCGAGAAACCAGACGAAGACGAATCCCCTGATAGAGGGCAGCAGCTCTTTCAGTAGTCATGTTAGCAGAGATCAAGGAGATCGGTATGGTAGCATGACACCCCCTCTTAACTGCGATGTGGAAGGCAAAGGGAAACCACCACATTATAATTCCCAGGAATATACCATTCCAAATCTTTAACAAATATGATGGCGTCCTCCGGAGTAAAATATTCCGGAGGTAAAATAGTCCCCCAATCGGATCTCCAGGTGGGGACTACCCCGGGGGATGTCACAAAAACTAAGTGCAATAAAGGGAGGTGCAATAGGCGAAGTGCAATTAGGGAGAACTCAAAGTGCAATTGGGGAAAAACCAAGTCAGGACGGGGAAAACCCGGCATTCTACGGGTCGGAGCATGGAATGTTAGGAGTCTTAGGCAGGCGGGGAAATTAGAAAATCTCAAAGTAGAAATGAATAGATTAGAGTTAGATATAGTAGGAATAAGCGAAATGCGATGGCCAAAGAAAGGAGATTTTTGGAGCGGGGACTACAGAATTATCTATAAGGGATCAGAGACGGGTAACGCAGGAGTAGGATTCGTGATGAACAGGAAGTTAGGACAAAGAGTAGAAAGCTACTTACAGGTCAGCGATAGGATTGTTATGGTAAAAATTAAGTCGAAACCAACAAACACAACAATAATTCAGGTATACATGCCCACTTCGAGCCACGATGACGAGGAAATAGAACAGGTATATAATGACATAGAAGAGACAATAGAATACGTGAAAGGAGACGAAAACTTAATAATAACGGGCGACTGGAATGCGGTAGTAGGGGAAAGGAAGGAAGAACAAATAACAGGAAATTATAGCTTGGGAATTAGGAACGAAAGAGGTTCAAGATTAGTCGAATTCTGCGATAAACATCAATTAGTGATTTCCAATACCTTATTCGAGCACCATAAAAGAAGAGTGTATACCTGGAAAATGCCGGGGGACAATGGTAGATATCAAATAGATTATATATTAGTCAAACAAAGGTTCAGAAACCAGGTAAAAGACTGTAGGAGCTACCCAGGTGCAGATATAGACAGCGATCATAATTTAGTAATGATGAAATGTCAGTTAAAATTTAAAAGACTTAAGAAAAAAAATAACGCCCGCAAAAAGTGGGATATCAGTAAACTCAAGAACGATAAAGTAGAAAAAGAATTCCAGAGTAAAGTTGAGAAACATTTAAATCGTAAGGGGGGGGATGTAGCCAATAATAGCAAAGCGAGCACAGAAGAAAATTGGAATCATATTAAAACGAGTTTAGAAAATGCAGCAGAAGAAGTACTAGGTATCAAAGAAAATGAGAGTAGAAATCCGTGGATAACGAGAGAAATTTTAGAGTTGATAGAGGAGAGACGAAAGTATAAGTCTAGGGTAGATGAAAACGGACAGAGAAAATACAAATCCCTGAAATGGGAGATAATTAGAAAATCTAGGAGAGCTAAGGAAGAATGGATAGAAGAAAGATGCGAAGAAGTTGAAAAGAAAATTAAATTAGGTAGGACCGATGCAGCTTTCAGACTAATAAAAAGAAATTTTCAAGAATACAAACCGAAAAGTAGAAATATTAGAAATGAAAACGGAAACATGTTGTTAGAAAACGCAGAAAAGGCCGATAGATGGAAAGAATATTTAGAAAAACTATACAATGGAGAAGAACTAAGTAACATATTGGAAGAAGAAAATAGCGTAGATGAAAACGAACTCGGGGATCCTATTATTAAGTCGGAATTTGAGATAGCACTTAAGGAATTGAAAAACAATAAAGCACCCGGGATAGATGGAATACAGGCAGAAATTTTAAAGTTTGCAGGGGAAGAAGCGATAAGTAGGCTATTTAAACTCGTGAGTCATATGTACGAAACAGGAAAAATGCCAAAAGATTTCAAGAAAAGTATAATAGTTACCCTTCCAAAAAAAGTAGGCGCGGATAGATGCGAAAATTTTCGTACAATCAGCTTGATACCGCACGCATCAAAAATCTTAACAAAAATTATACAAAGGAGAATGGAACGGAGAGCCGAGGAAGTATTAGCAGAAGACCAGTTCGGATTTAGAAGGAACAGAGGAACGAGGGAAGCGATAATAGCGCTAAGACTAATTGCAGAGAAAACATTAGAAAAAGACGAAACACTATATATAGGATTCATAGACCTAGAGAAAGCATTCGACAATGTTCAGTGGCAAAAAATGTTCGAAATACTGAAAAGAGTAGGAATAAAGTACAGAGAAAGAAGAATCATACATAATTTATACGAAAACCAAGTAGCAGTGATAGGAGTAGAAGAAGAAGTGAGAGAAGCGAAAATTAGAAAAGGAGTACGACAAGGATGCACACTGTCGCCTCTAATCTTTAACTTATACATAGAGGAAGCGATGAACGAATTAAAAGAAAACTCAACTTCAGGCATTAAAATACAAGGGCAAACAGTGAGCATGCTTCGGTTCGCCGACGATATAGCGCTACTAGCATCGAACAAAGAAGAACTAGAAAAGGCGCTTAACGAAATGGAAAACATCCTAATAGAGAACTACAATATGAAAATTAATAAGAAAAAGACAAAAATTCTGGTATGTAGTAAGAAAAAACGTAAGAGTAAAACTAGAATAAATATAGGCGACGAAAGCGTAGAAGAAGTACAGCAGTTTTGCTATCTAGGTAGCCAAATAACGACAGATGGAAAGAGCCTAAAAGACGTCAAACAAAGAATAGCGCAGGGAAAACAGGCTTTTAATCTGAAAAAGAAGCTACTATGCTCAAAAAACGTCAGCCTAGAGAGTAGGAAAAAATTTCTCAAAACATACGTGTGGAGTACAGCTTTGTATGGGTGCGAATCTTGGACGATAGGAATGGTAGAAAGGAAAAAATTAGACAGCTTCGAAATGTGGTGCTATAGAAGAATGCTAAAAGTAAAATGGACCGAGAAAATCACAAATGAAGAAGTCTTGAGGAAAATAGAGGAAAACCGGCGGCTCTGGAAAAATATAAAGAAAAGAAGGGATCAGCTGATAGGCCATATAGTGAGACATGAGGGACTGCTAAGAGACATCTTAGAAGCAGAAACGGGAAAAAAGAGAGAGGTAGGTAGGCCGCGGTTAGACTACATTTCGCAAATCATTAAGGACGTAGGTTGTTCGAAATACAGGGAAATGAAAAGACTAGCGGAGGACAGGAAAAGATGGAGAATGGTATCAAACCAGTCTTAGGACTGATAACTTTATGATGATGATGATGAGTTTAATTTGGTGGAACACAGTAAACAAATTGAAAAACCTTTAACACGTTCACGCCGGCGCAGTACTTAGCGCCGGCGTGAACGTGTTAATTCATATTATATTATGTATATTTATTTATTTATTGATTATGTATACACAATGTCTATATTGTTTTATAATGTACATAATATACAATGTGTACAAAAAACAAGTAATTTATATAATTTACATTATCCTGGTAAATGAGTTGGTTACATCAATACATTGGTAAATATTTCAGCAGGTCTAATAATTTTAGATTTTTTAGATTTAGCGGGCACGTGACTAATAATAAATTACAGCATCTCTATATGTGAACTGCAGCCTACTGTTTTACCATACACAGGCTGTTCATGACTTTAGTCATCGTCACTATTCTCCTCAACGGCGGTAAATAAAGTGGTTACGTCAAATATATTTGTCAATATTTCGGCTGGTCTAACGATTTTAGAATTGATTTTTAAAAAATTCAGTCAAAACTCGGTCAAGTTTCGGTCAAAACTCGGTCAAGTTTCGGTCAAAACTCGTTTCTGTTGTTCGCTCGCAATTTCTGCCATCACGCTTGGGTCAGTTAAAATTGCAGTGCGATCAGGTGGTTGCAGGTTTACGGCCTCTGCGCTTTCCTTCCATACGGGGTGGAGTTTTCGGAAACAGCAAAATTTTTTCAAGCATCTCATTCGAAGCAGCGATTTGAAAACGTGAAGTCGATGAGCTAAATTGCTGATTGGATTCCTTATCCATTACAACAACATATCTATATTCTTCACTGGGAGATTCGGTTGGATTGGGGCGATCTGTTGTTGCATTCAGTATTTTCGGTATTTTCGGTATTATTTAATAAACATCCTGGAACTTCTCCGTATCGATCGGCCAAATTCCGAGCGCATGTAAACCCGATTTGATGTTCACTTCTGTTGCTGCTATCTCCAGCCCATGAGCAACCATTTGTGGCAACCCAGGTAGCACACTGACGTTAGAATAACGACTCAGACGTCATTTTTTGTCAGTATATAGTTTCAGACGTCAATTGTCGTAATATTAACGTCACAAGGACGTCATATTTACGACGTACCTTGGACGTCAAAATTCAACGTCTTTTTGACGGAACTTTTCCCTCATTTTTAATGACGAACGAGACTTAGAAAAATTTCGGTCTCCTGCATATAGGTATAGCGACTTGAAAATTTATTTGTGAATAAATGGACAAAAATTGTAATTTGTTCAATTATTAAATCAATAAATTATTTCATTTCGAGTCTCCAGAGTATGTTGACCAAGTTATAAACTATACTGTTTATTAAAGAGCACAGATTATTAAATTAAATGAAAGACAATCAATTAAAATGTAGGATGAATAAATATTCATATAATTATTTATTTATTTATTTATATTTATTTATTATTTATATCTTGCATAAACGCAAATTGATATTAATATCAATTTGCGTCTATGTAAGAATATTTATCAAAAGAATCATAAATTTAGAAAAATATTGAGAAAAGAATAATACAATTATAAAATCTTATTTATTCAAGCTCTTTCTTATTGACAGGAAAAGCAATATATAATTCATCACACAAACTTCATATGAACACCAATAGTAATAATATTCTTAACCACAAGAGCGTGCAGCAGATGAGGACTCGAGGACACCGACCGATCAACGAAGTTAAGCAGCGAAAAGTGCGGACACTCTAGTTGGATGGGTGACCGCTCACGATGAAAAGATATACGTCAGACCTAACCTTTTAGAACCGTCATTTGTTATGTCATCACAACGTCCGGTAGAACGTCATTATGACGTGATTTTTCTGACGTCGTGTGGATGTGCAATTAAGCCGTCTTTGCGACGTTAAAATGACGTCATATTTTTCGTCATCTGACGTCAGAACTGACCTTCAAAAAACGTCATTTCGACGTTGATGTGCTACCTGGGAAGTCGTAGATTTGAACACCATGCCCAGGATTCATACACATGAACATTTCAAATTGGTTGTCGATTGCTTTTTTCAATGGTCCAAACACGTTAACATCGAGCGGTTGGAGCCGATATGAGCAGTGCGGCGGAAACGATACAACATGAATCCCGTTCGATGTGCAGAATTCTAATTCTGGCAAAGATCGATGGGATTCATGATTATCCAAAAGAAGTAGGAGCGGATTCGGTGTGCCCTGTTTGGTTACAAAAGGGGTGAAACTCAAAATCAAACTCATTAATAGTTTTTGTTAAACTAGAGTTAGTCGCAAATCCTCGTTCCTGCAGGTTTTAGAAAAAATAGGTTTTGAAACAAGTTGAAGAGAATAAATTTTGCTATATCGCGCCAAAGCTGCACGACCGATAGCGTATTCATTGGCTAGATTCACGTCGGCCTACGTGGCACTTCGCTCGTCTCGCGCTACGTAGATTTCCTCCTGTCTTGCGTCCGGACCGGGCATCGGAACAGTCGTCGCGTAAGGCGTGCTCATTTTTTTTTGTACTCGCGATTCCCGACTAAAATGTGTTTCGGATCAATCGCGTTGCATCGCATCTTTACGGATTCGCATGCTTTCGTTACGTACAACCGAAACGTACTTCGAATTCAGCGCCGTGCGTCGCGTAATTGCGCTTTCAGGTACACTCACTACTACCGGCCGACACGTGCTCCGGAGTAGTCGAGTATCGTGTAGTTGCGCTCCCGCGTATGCTCTCTTCGTTTCGGCGTAGCCATTACGTTCTGTGCGCCTCGAATAGGCTAACCCTCGCTAGTTCCATAAGATTTTTTTTAAGCTCGTGCGCTCTAGGAGTATTCGATTCTCCCGGGTTTCCAAACTGGACCGATCCTTAACCCCGCCGCACATTGAAAGGCAGGCGACGTAGGCGACGCAGTGCAGGGTAGGCGACGCAGTGCAGGAAAAAACGCATGCTACGCAGTGTGAGCGCATATTGGAAAGCAGTCCTGGCAGTTCTCAGTCCTGGCAGTTCTTGTTATGAAATGTTGGCGTGCGAGTGCGAATAGCAAATAATATTATTTGGACATAGAAAGAGCTTTTTTATTTTAATCATGGCGTTGTTTCTGAACAGTTCCGACTCAGAGTCGGACGCAGAATTTAATTGCATGGCTTCAAGACACATTTATTCATTTAATTGAAATTTCAACAAAAGATTCAGAAAGTTTATACTCCAAAGACTTGTTACAGTTGTTTATTTTCAATTTTAGAGTAAAATTTACTGTGTTAGGTCTAATTCCGCTTAAGTCATCGGCATTTCCCCACTCTCCCCTTCCTCTAAGCCAAAAACTGCTTCGCACGCGCGCAGGAAACTGTGTCCAGGAGACTGCGCCGCGTAGGTACAGTCCTGCACTACCCTACTCTGCATCCCAATTCGCGCGGGTCTATTGAATTGTACAGGATACAGAAACCTGCACTGTCCTGCCCTGCGTCGCGTACGTCGCCTGCCTCTCAATGTGCGGCGGGGTTTAGGCAAAGCGTACATTGAGACACATGCGACGCAACCCACGCAAGGCAGCACATGCCACGTTTTTGTATCAAATAGCGAGCATTGCACGCCCGCATATTAAGACGCAGCACAGCGTAGGCCACGAATGCGCCAAACAAAACTTGCGTCGCTCAGTGTTCGAGACACAGATTTCGTATGCGTGCGTGCGTTCCGTGGTACCAAGTCGGAATGGAGAAGGGATAGACGGACTTCGATACATCGATTCGCACCGTTGCATAATATCAATATCGAAGATATCTTGCCCTCGGCAAAGCGGTACATTTCGGCGAACGTATAGGCGGTGAACGCAACGGTCCCACACCTTTCCGGGGAGGCGATTATTGGACGGTCGTAGTAAGCCGTCTGCCGCGGTATCTAGATTTCTTGATCTAATTCGAGCGTAGCGGTGTAGCTCTTCGTCGGATGGAAATTGTTCGTTTAAAGTTAGGAGTGTTAAATAAGGAAAGTTAAATTCGTGGAAATGAAATTCTATTTTTTTCTAAACCTCTTATACTCGTAGTACCGAAAAGTTTTTTTTAATGCCCGTGATTTGGAGTTTTCCCTCCCGAGTCCCGCGCGTGACGGGGACTCGGTCCCTACCTAATATCCTTGCATCTCAATACCGTTTTTTTTCTCCCTATCCCTAACTGCCAATAGGACTGTGATGTTCTCGGGCCCTTTCTTTATATGCCTACCCGCAATTTCGGGCTTTTCCTCTCGAGTCTGGGCACTACAACCTTCAGAATAAATTGTCTCTTCTATTATATTGTGCACTTCATTAAACTGATTTCTATTTAATCGGAAATAATTTGTGAACTTTGACTTCGAGAATTCAGATGCCAAATTAAATTCGCCATGACTTATCCTTCTCTTCATGTCATTACTTCTCCAATATGATTTCTTTCTTTTCAACATGTTGTACAGCAAAACTTCTGTCTCCCAATCTGCGTCCGAATCTGATTCAGAACTTAAATCTAGCAATACGTTTTCCATGACTTTACGCAGGAAGCAACACAACTGTGCGTGACAATATGCGTTCAGCCGGCTCAGCCCACGAATTTCGTGCACTGTGGCACTTGTGCTGCTCTGCGTGGGTTGCGTCGCATGTGTCTCAATGTGCGCTTTGCCTTAGGCTGGCCGTCCACTGGAGCCGTATTCGTCCGAGTAATCAGTCGGCCGACCTATGACAGACTACGGCCGACTAATCTCAAGACAAACGTAGGTGTTCACGCGCGTCTACTGCACCCAGCCTGGTCGGCCGAATGCGACCGAACACGGCCAACTCACGGTTGGATCCGACTGAAATGGGATTAGTTGGACGTTAAAACAGCAAATACGTGAAGGTTCACTAGGTTATTGCAGTTATTTGTGTACTTTTCATTAATAAACAACTATCTTAGGCGATATTATGGATAGTGAAAGTGGAGAAACTAATAAGCATTGTAAATGCAAAAACTCCACGGTGGGATATGCATGATAAAAGATATCATCAATTCGACCATTTTGTAATTGATGGGTGAATTGCGTCTAAGATATACTGAAATGTCCCCATATCCATTCTATAATAGTCGAAAAATGTTTCACTGTTCCTCTTTAATTCCCAACAATCCTGGAAAAAATAAATCATCTCGCGTATGTAGTGTTGTCGGGTGTTACGTTATTCTACAAATCCTGATTCGAATTTTTATTCATTACCTGGAAAATCGTGGGAAAAAGAACTCAGAAAAATTTGGGTGAACGCAGTGCGTCGAACGACGTAAGTATGACCTGATAATTTATAGCAGTTTACACTATATTTTGGAAAATTTTCTACAGTTTCAATTTCAATTTATCAACTACTTCATTATTTTCTATTACTTTTGAGAGATTTTCCTTGTTTTTTTTAAAATTATTTTAGGGAATATGGAAAACCGTGGGAACCAAACGGTAGAAAGAGATTCAACGAACTAGAATTTTTTTAATTTTTGACTAGATATGTAAGCATGGATTTATAGTAACAAGTATACGAAAATACTGGACTTCTGAAATTTGACAGAATTGTATACATGGCTCGTGTACTTGAAAATTTAAAATGACCAATCATCAAAAAGGAGCAAACAACCAACACAACCAATTATTGTTTACAACAATTTACTTAACAACAATCATTAAATTATATAGAATTGATAAATAAATAAATGTAAGCAATTTAACAAAACATTTTTAAGCCTCATAAATTTGAAAATAACAATGTTTTAAGTATCAAATCGTTATCACAGTTTTTGCAACATTATTATAAATTTTTCAGGGAATATTTGTAAGAGGAGGAAGAAAATACTGGAAATAAAAATTTTAATTAGCTCAAATTACTTCATTAAGAAATGTCTCATTTCGATAAATCTTGAGTAATATGCCATCTTTTGGGGGAAAAAAACAAATTGTACACATTTAATCCAGTAATGTATAGTGATGTCTGTTGTATCTGGGTGTAGTACACGTGACTTCTTCAATGTAACATTGTTTTCAGAATTGAAAACAAAATATTTGACGTTAGATTTACATGCAACTTGGTCAATAATCACCGTGTTTCTCTGCATGAGAAAAGACACTTAATTTCGACAAGCTCCAGTTCTGTATCATTTATAAGGGTCCCATCTGGGCTACAAGTCAAAAATGGCTGTTTAACAAAAATAATTAAACCAACCTTTTCCTCTCGTATGTTGCTGACATGCTACCTGAACAACAGTTTAAGACCTTTTTTTTTATTTTTTTTTTCGAAATTTATCGAGTTTGATTGGCTGGAAATGTGCAGTGATAACAAAGTTTGTCATTCCGAATGTCAATAACTTGTTTTTATTCCATTTATTTCCTAAGGAACTGTAACATTTCGCCGACGAAACAGTGGGATGTCCATTAGTTGCCGGCAGCTTGCTCACAAAAAGAGTCATAAAAATCCGCGGCGTGGCGTGCGCATCGCCTCAGCTTTCTACTGGAGAGGCGTATTGGCTACTCCGTAGCAACTAATCAGAGATTATAGTTAAACCTGAGTTGTACAATTGGACCTAAAAGAATCAAAGTATCTCATCGCTGCTGCTTGAAAGGATGTAACTCATGATGTCAAGTGAAAAAAAGTCATAGCTCAAGGCGACGAAAGACTAATGAGTTCACTTAATATCATATGAATTACGTCTTTTCAAACTGCAGTGTTAAGATACATCGATTATTTTAATGATTTTGAGTTACGGGTATTTTAAAGGTTTTATGCCGAGTTACGCGCTTTCTTTTAGGACACATCGAATTGATTTTGTTTACCTCACTTGATGATTTTTATTATACGTAGATATGTTCGATTAGTAAAACCTACCCGGCCACTGGTACATTTACCTTATATCTCTGAATTATTTCAGATTTCTATTTCTTCACTGCTCGTTAAGACTTAACAGTAACTGAATTCGTGGGTATTTCTGGTAAAATTATCATAAATATAAAATTGCTATACAGGGTGTCCCAGAAGTCGTGCACAAACGCTTAAGGATAAATAGAAAATATCATTCTGAATCCAGAAGCCATCTGGCATTTTTTCCACCGTTTTGAAGCTATTAATTAATATGAACGCGTAGCAAGGAAGTTATAAATACTCGTCGTTTGCAGCGACCGTTCACTACCTGACCGCAGTAGATAAGCTAGGCGGGTTCGGGGGCACCCACGTGACCAAAAATGGCGAGAAATTTGAATTTTGCGGAAGTGCGCATGCGCCGTGGCGGCAAATTTGAATTCGGGCATCACGTGACCCAACGGAGCTCTGTTATTGGTCGAACCCCCACTCCTTGACCCCCACCAGGTGGCGCCACTGTCGGTGGTGGTCAACGCCAGGTGTCGCCACCGTAGGCGGCGGCCATTTACTCCGATGGAGCTCAGCCATTGGTCGAACCCCCACTCACCGACCTGAGAAATTGGTCAAGGTCAACGCCACCATCCCACTCGAACAGCCTTATCGCGTGCAGGTTTCGACTTGTTCCGAGCAATCTTGCTACGCAGTTTACCACGATGATGTTCCTGGATTTGCGATTACGTCATACGTACATTTAAACGCTACTGCGCACATCCGATTCCTGGAATTCGGGGAATCGACCAGCCTCGTCGAGCTGCTACTACGTAGTTCCGACCGATCCGCGCGCGTTACATTCCTGAGCGATGACGTCATACCTTATCGCGTCGCTACTGCGCAGTTGACCGGCCTTTGAATGCATGGAGGTTCGGGCTTGTTCCGCGCTACTGTACAGTTTCGACTGATCCGCGCGTGTCACATTCCTGAGCGATGACGTCATGCCTTATCGCGTCGCTACTGCGCAGTTGACCGGCCTTTGAATGCATGGAGGTTCAGACTTGCTCCGCGCTACTGTACAGTTTCGACCGATCCGCGCGTGTCACATTCTTGAGCGATGACGTCATACCGTATCGCGTCGCTACTGCGCAGTTGACCGGCCTTTGAATGCATGCAGGTTCAGACTTGCTCCGCGCTACTGTACAGTTTCGGCCGATCCGCGCGTCATATTCCTGAGCGATGACGTCATAGCTTCTCGACAGGCATGAACCCGTTTAACCCCACCACCTCACCTCTACCACCAGAACGTCTTTGCTTAAATAAGAGGATGTTATCGGAATCATGGTGACGTCATGCGTGCAGATTCGGACTTGCTGCTACGTAGTAAAGCATTTCTTCTTCTTCTTCCTCCGTTAACTATTCTACCATCGGGGAATCGTAGTTTAAATAATGAGCCAACATTTTATTCTTTTACCTTTATTGCTAAAAAAAAATTAGCCTTTTTGACCGTAAATACAATCCTTGATCATGGACGAGGACCGCCTCTGCCTCTCGGCACCCGGTGATGTATGCGACATCAACGACTTTGAGCGGAAATATCTCAAAAACCGTTCAATGGATGGGCATTTCATCTTATACATTTCTTATTAGTCTCAATAAACTCTATAAATTTTATGAGAATATAGTATGAAAATCCGCAAAGCAGTTTCTGTTAGGTGCAAAACATAGTCTTACATTGCATTTTCTGCAAAATACTTGTGTCTGACCTGATTTGCAGTTTCTACATCTACCTTTTTGTCCATATATGGGAAAATGGTCTAACTTATCAAGACTGCAGCCATTTTCGGGTCTTGATACAATCGCATTTATCAGGTTCACGAAGCAGTCGAAACCCCTCCTGTATCTGCCCTCGTTGAGCTCCCGGTCCTTATCGATGACAACGAATCCATACTTGTCGGCATTCCAGCAAACGGAGCATATGTCCTTGAACATCGCGTAAGGCATGTCCGTGTTCACGTGATCATCATAAACGTGTCGGAGATTCGTGTCATCCTGCCGGAAGAGCACCAGCAGGTTGACGTTATCGCGCACCACTTGCTTGGGAATACGATCGTACGTCTGACAGAGGTAAAAGCAGTCGACATCCCTGTGTCGACCCATGCAGAAAAAGGCTCTGATATTGTCTTGATTCTCACAAGCGATGTTGTCGAAGATCATTATCGAGTTTGGACGTGTCTCTTCCGGCGACACCACCTGCTCGTGCTCATTGAAAGTATGGTACTCGACACTGTCCACCGAACCGAGCACTTTTTCCAGTAACCTGTACTTGGGCTGATTGAGTGATTTCGAGTAGACGTACACGTTCTCGAATCTCAGTCCATCGGGATGCGTCACGAGGGCAAGCAGCGCGTTCGTCTTGCCGCAATTGGATGGTCCGCAAAACACTGCCCGCACACTATTTGGCAGCAAATCGCCGTGCCGCTTCTTCTCGACACTCCGTTGCGTGAGCTCATCAAAGTTCACCACGGGCAGCCTCGTAGACTGTTGGTCGAATCGTAGTTCTATCATGATTGGTGCGAGGACTATAAGTTGCGCGTTTATATAGATTGATCATTCAGTTACACCCTGGATTTAAATCAAAATTTTAAGATTTATCTCTCAGGATATACACAAGATGTATCTCTGAGGATACACCCCAGATGTATCTCTGAGGATACACCCCAGATGTATCTCTGAGGATACACCCCAGATGTATCTCTGAGGATACACTCCAGATGCATCTCTGAGGATACACCCCAGATGTATATCTGAGGATACACCCCAGATGTATCTCTGAGGATGCGGAAATAGATCAGAAGGGGTTTCGACTGCTTCGTGAACCTGATAAATGTGCAGTAATTGTTGAAGTGTTGATCAGTTGACTCTTGCATCCGATCGCGTCAACATACACAGCGAGATACGCATGGAGAAGGATGTCTTACGTCAAATCGTGAAAGCCAGCGAGGCGATTCGACGAAAGCATCGAATGATAAAAATGGGTAGAGAGAGGACCGAACGCGTGATGAGTGAAGTCTTCAAACCTATGGTTACTCCCCTGGAGAAATTGGTTCGGTCCGTGGCACCCGTTAAGACTGAACCGAAGCAGGAGATGGAGGAGCCGCAGTCGGAGGAAGACGATGCATCCTTCCGGACGATAATGGGTGACGTTGAGGAGGAGGAAGTGGAGGGTGAGGAGAAGGAGGAGGAGGAGGTGGAAGATGAAGAGGAAGACTTGACGCAGGTGTACTTGAGCAAGTTGAAAAAGAAAGATCAGGACACGATTTACGGGGTGCGCGAGCTACCCGAAGGGCGGTTGATGATTGGCAATTCTTCGATAGTCTTCGAACGTAATCTCATTCGCGTGGGTGACGTAGTTTATCCGAATACCAAAGGTCTGATCGAGTTACTGCTCAAGAAGACGCCCGATGAGACCCTCGTGAGTTGGGATGATCTGAACAAGTACGGAAAAATCATCCTCGCCACGAATGCGCACAGAAAGTATTATACCGAGAGTGGACTGATACGCGATAGCAAGAGCATCAAGTTCAACAGCATTATCGCGAGTGCTATCGGCTACCACGCTAAGTCGCCGAAACGCGGAGAAGCGAGACTGCCACGATACATGGTCGCCGAGAGCGGTAAACGTGTGGATTACACGTACTGGGACGATCCCAACGAACTCGTGGATCGCCTTCGTCTGCTGCTGGCATATCAGGCTGCCGGTAACTCTGGTCACTCCAACGAGATCATATCCATCATCGAGGAATTGCGTGAAGCCGACATCATTTATTAGTGGGATCGCACGATGTCTCTTTGTCAGTACCACCATGAGCATCGACGTGTTCGGACGAGGAACTCACCACGGTCAAACATCCTGATGTCTACCTCGTGGAGCAGGTGCTCAAGAGACGCGCAAATAGACTATTTGTAAAGTGGTTGGGTTTCAATGATTCGCACAACAGTTGGACAAATAAATGATTCGTTTATTCCTCCAAATCCACGTTTATATTCATTTCTAGGAGTGAGAGGCGACAAGCGTCACTCTCCTGGCAAATACGAGGAGAATCTTCGGATGGAGCAGAACAATCGATTGGAAGTCTTTAGTGCTGCGGTACTTGAGGGCTCTCTCTCGTAATGCCGCTTAGTTTTACTTAAGTATATCCACACCTATATTTATATCCACACACGCACGCACACCTATATTTACATTTGTAATCCTACCTATATTTACAATCGTAACCCTATTCCATACATACACACTCATTTACTCATCCACATCCATATTTACATCAGTTATTCTGCAGTGCCCCCAGGGCAGAGTGTCCGTGGTGTCGGGTTGCAGGCACCTCTTATCGTCGTGCGGACTTAGCGCGAGTTTGGAATGCTGCACAGTCTGCACTTCGTGTAGCCTCGATCGAAAGAGGTACTGCGAGCGATACTGTATGGTATTTTGCTTAAGCAAGATGTTGGTGAGCCGTAGACCGTGCTCAAGAGCTTGCCTGAGGTTGCGGTACTGGATGATGTAACGTGATTTCGAGTACAACGTCGTCAGAAGCTTGGACTCTTTCGAGCCCGGTGGCTTCATCTGCTCGGGACACAGCGGCAGGTCTCGGTGGATGTCGTGGATGGCTTCAGGATAGTCCAAGTCCACCTCAAGTATGTATCTGATGGGCGAGTCGTCGGACACATTCCACTGGAAGTCACCGGCGAGGTTCTCCACCCACTCGAAGCCACCGTACGGGAGTTATTGCGTCATCGCCCAGCCCTACAAGTTGTTAACGTCATAGTACATGAGGTACTTCGTCTCCTCTTCGGGATTGTAGTCCCTCATATACGCGTTGTTGGCTCGGGCGTAACGGTTGCTGCACTGACTGACACCGTCTCGGATGCCCCGTTCGACGAACATGAGCATGTCGATGTCGGTGAGCAGTTGCAGCTCGATTGCGGTGTACTTCAACATGGCGTCCCACGTGAGGCCGGGTGTGGTGTAGTAATGAGATGGATCTAAACCGTACGCTTCGATGCAGTTGTCACGAAAGTTTTCGAAAACGTCGGCCAGCAGCAGGACGTCGGTCTTGAGGTAGAGGTCCGCGTACTCGCCCAGAGTTCCCACGTTGAACTCACGCCAGATCCTCTGGGCATGTTCGTAGTCCTCATCGGAGATGCCGCAGCCGTTGAGACGGCTGTGAAATTGTTGCTGGGTCGGCAACTCCGTGACGTCCAGCTTGGCCCACGCGTCGAGCAACTCGTAGGGGAAGACACCTTTCCGCCTCAACAATTCGAACTGTTCGGTCTGAATCTGCAGGAACTCGCTCTTGGTGATCGGCGCCTCCGCGAGCTAAGACGCCAGCTTCTCCAGCGACGATGCCATGAAGCGGAAGGAGTCGATGAACCGAAGAGCGATGTCGCTGCCCTTTAGATGTTTCGTGAACGAGACGTATCGCTCCATGTTCAAGGGCAAGAGGTCGATCCGGCCGTCGAAGCAGGTGGATATCTCCTTGATGATGAGGTAGCTGTCGTAGCCGTTGAGATTGTGGAAGACTACGGGAATGGTGCGCGAATCCTAATAATTCAGGTTACAGTCCTCGTGCGCTGCACCCCTGTATCTGCCGGTGAGATGGCAGTGGTCCCGAACTCTCTTCACATCCAGTAGCCACTCCCCGTAAATGTGACACTTCTCGGTGATGTGGAAAGCCCACTCCTGTTCCTCCGTGAGCGGTTCCATGGGTACGGTGTGCTCGAGGACTCCTTCGACCTGCTCGACCAGCTCAGAAAGTTCACGCGCGAACCATTCAGCGGGTTTCGGGCCCCGAAAGTTGTTATAGCGGGACAGCGTGTGGTCGTAGCTACACCTCACGTAGTAACCCACGCTGAACGGTTCGTGCACTTGACAAACTCTCGTTTTGCTCGTCTGCTGCAGATCGACGTTATTCAGGAGACACTCGAAGTCTACGTAGACGATAAACGGCACCCTTTCCTTGAAGTTAAAGTTCTTAAACTTCAAGGTGCTGTGCATCGGTGCAGGCATCTTGACCTTACACCGATTCACCTGGACGCAGTCGACTTCGTGGACTTCCAGCTTTTCATTACTCCGGAAGTAGCGCAGGCAGCGATCACAGATATACTTCTTCACCTTCGTTCTTGAGAGTTGTGCACTGACCAACCGAGAGAGGTCCTTTATCCACACGTTGTGGTAGATGGTGTGAGTTTCATCATCCTCGTTCACCTCCTCCTCATTCGATTCCTCGTCGAGACGTATCGATCTTGAATCATGAGGAGATTCACATGTTTGGTCTTCTTGTGCGAAGTGATGTGGATGGGTGCGACCGAAAATTTTTCTTTGCGTTTCAGCAGAATGTAGATGTTTACTGAGAGCTCATTCTGCTTCTCAAACTTCGGGACCTCTTTCGGCATCACTGGGAAGTCTATGCCCGCAAAGTTCAACTCGTTTTCGTACGGCTTGTACTTTAACATACGTTTGGGGGTATTTCGCCGATCAACGGGATGCAGTGCAGAAAGGAGTGCCCACTTAAAACACTGGTCGTCGGTATTCTGCACGTTAACACAGGCCTCCTTCCTCTTGATAAACCCGGGAAGTTCCAGGTAGGAGCTGCCTCTCATTGGGTTATACCGGTTCACGTTGACGGTCAAGTTGATGACGACTTGCAACGTCCAACCCGAGTCTCGCTCCTGGAATTCCTCCATTTGCGGGAGAATGGTGTCTCGCACATTCTCGACAAACCACTGCTTCAAATCAGTGGTCTGCAGGATTGGGGTGTTCTTCGTGGCGAAGGTCTTCAGTTCGACGATCTCTTCGTCATTCTTGGAGATGCTGTACTCGCCCTCGAGTACAACATTCACCTTCAAGTTGTTCTCCTTCTTGAGCGCGTTCTTGATGCGCGGTGTGAAGAGGGCCAGCGCATCCTGCAGGAAGGCGGTGGGATCCAGATTTCGCAGGTTTACGATCACACCCGTGCGGATGCGTCCGTCGAACGCCGACTGGAGATCCTCCCACGAGACGCGTCTCTGTTCACGTTGACCAAGACGTCCGCCTCTCACGAGCAAGCAGTTGCATTTTCGTTTATAACTTTTCACCTGTCGAATGGCGGCCAGGTGTCGTTGTTTGTCGGCGACCGATGCCCCCTCTCGGCACATCAATCGTCCGAGTAGGCGTAAACTCTCGGTCTCACGTCGGATCCATTGCGTGATCTCGACGGGATCAACTCTTTTGCGATCGATCAGCTTGAAAGCCTGTCGATAGATGTTCACAATATTTCGGCACTGATCGGAAGACATGTTGTCGTTTCGAGAGTGCGATATGACTAATGGCGTGAGCGCGGTGACGCGCGGTATTTAAGCAAAGACGTTGTGGTGGTAGTGGTGGTAAACGTGTTCGTACCTGTCGAGAAGCTATAACGTCATCACTCAGGAATGTGACGCGCGCGGATCGGTCGAAACTGTACAGTAGCGCGGAGCAAGTCTGAACCTGCATGCATTCCAAGGCCGGTCAACTGCGCAGTAGCGACGCGAGAAGGCATGACGTCATCGCTCAGGAATGTGACGCATGCGGATAGGCCGAAACTGTACAGTAGCGCTGAGCAAGTCTGAACCTGCATGCATTCCAAGGCTGGTCAACTGCGCAGTAGCGACGTGATAAGGTATGACGTCATCGCTCAGGAATGTGACGCACGCGGATCGGCCGAAACTGTACAGTAGCGTGGAGCAAGTCTGAACCTGCACGTATTCCAAGGTCTGTCAACTGCGCAGTAGCGACGCGATAAGGTATGACGTTATCGCTCAGGAATGTGACACGCGCGAATCAGTCGGAACTACGTAGTAGCAGCTCGACGAGGCTGGTCGATTCCCCGAATTCCAGGAATCGGATGTGCGCAGTAGCGTTTAAATGTACGTATGACGTCATCGCAAATCCAGAAACATCATCGTGGTAAACTGCGTAGCAAGATTGCTCGGAACAAGTCGAAACCTGCACGCGATAAGGCTGTTCGAGTGGGATGGTGGCGTTGACCTTGACCAATGGCTCAGGTCGGGGAGTGGGGGTTCGACCAATGGCTGAGCTCCATCGGAGTAAATGGCCGCCGCCTACGGTGGCGACACCTAGCGTTGACTACCATCGACAGTGGCGCTACCTGGCATTGACGGTGGGAGTCGAGGAGTTGGGGTTCGACCAATCATGATGCGCGAATTCAAATTTCAGTGGGGGTTCGACCAATAATGATGCGCGAATTCAAATTTCCCGCCACGGCGCATGTGCACGTCCGCAAAATTCAAAATGGCCGCCGCCTACGGTGGCGACACCTGACGTTGACCACCACCGGCAGTGGCGTCACCTGGTGGGGGTTGAGGAGTGGGGGTTCGACCAATGGCAGAGCTCCGTTAGGTCACCTGATGCGCGAATTCAAATTTCCCGCCACGGCGCATGCGCACTTCTACAAAATTCAAATTTCCCGCCATTTTTGGGCACGTGGGTGCCCCCGAACCCGTCTAGCTTATCTACTGGCCGCAATAAACTGCTATTTCTGGCACAGGCAAGCGCAGGGTAGGTACGTACCAAGATGCCGCGACTTTCTCCGTGATGCGAATTTTTCGGCACTGGTACGAACAACGCGGAGTGACGCGGACGCTCGATAGCAACGGTAAGAAAATAAAAGCACAGCCCAAATGTCAGGAAAATAATTCAATTCCCGATATTAAACATAATAAGTGATAATTTTAAACGAATGAGACGAGCGTTCCAGCATTCAATTCCATTCTTCTTCCCTCTCTCACACACAATAGGTACAACTTAGACCCATAATGTCTGCAAGGCAGATGTTGGTTAAGAAACACAGAATGCGTTAAAAAAAAGTCTTTATGCCCAATAGTGTAAGCTATATTCGACGCGGTAGACTCGACGCGGCTGCACGATGAGTCCTGAAGCAATCATCGATGACTCTCGGATCACGATCCGATATGCACGCCGGTTGTCGATCGAATGCCTTCCTTCGACTCTGGAGGAGTATGAGTCTTCCTTACTCCTTTGTCCTGAGCCTGCGTTGGAAAGCCCCGTTGCCTTGACGTCATTAAACCCCGCCGCACATTGAGAGGCAGGCGACGTAGGCGACGCAGGGCAGGACAGTGCAGGTTTCTGTATCCTGTACAATTCAATAGACCCGCGCGAATTGGGACGCAGAGTAGGGTAGTGCAGGACTGTACCTACGTGGCGCAATCTCCTGGACACAGTTTCCTGCGCGCGTGCGAAGCAGTTTTTGGCTTAGCGGAAGGGGAGAGTGGGGAAATGCCGATCACTTAAGCGGAATTAGACCTAACATAGTAAATTTTACTCCAAATTTGAAAATAAACAACTGTAACAAGTCTTTAGAGTATAAACTTTCTAAATCTTTTGTTGAAATTTCGATTAAATGAATAAATGTGTCTTGAAGCCACGCAATTAAATTCTGCGTCCGACTTTGACTCGGAAGTGTCCAAAAATAACGCCATGATTAAAATAAAAAAGCTCTTTCTATGTCCAAATAATATTATTTGCTACTCGCACTCGCACGCCAATACTTCATAACAAGAACTGCCAGGACTGAGAATTGCCAGGACTGCTTTCCAATATGCGCTCACACTGCGTAGCATGTATTTTTTCCTGTCCTGCGTCGCCTACTTCGCCTGCCTCTCAATGTGCGGCGGGGTTAAGGGGGAAACTGCCCGCTTCCACCTGGCTTCGTAAATCACCCTTGCTTGACGCGTCCACTCCCAACGGTGCCTTGATATACCCTTTCAATAGGAACATTATGTTCTCTATTCCCGTTACATATATGTACACTTATTTCTTTTTTAACGCATTCTGTATTCATCAACGGTCATTTGGCTCGCTGACACTATGGGTCTAAGTTGCACCTATTGTCTTCGAGAGAAGAAAGAAGAATGGAATCGTATTAATAATTTCAAAACGGTTATTCGGAGACCGGCGTCATGCTATATACATGGCTTTTCGATTCAGAGTTATGTTTTCATATTTACCCTTAATAGTTTGTGCGCGACTTCTGGGACACCATGTATACCTACAGCCGCGTATACACTATCCTGTAGCCGAGCCTGTAACGTAACACATAATGTAATGCTCAACAGTTGGGATGTGAAACGAGCAAGCCGCGAGCATCCTCTGAAACGTCTGTCGAGCCGACTCGTTCGCGAGCATTCGCACAGATGCGTACAAACCAACCGAATGCACCGAACGACGTCCTATCTGCGACTGAGAATCCCTTTGCGTTCGTTCCAAAAACCGGCTCGATGGATCGAAGCGAGCCGCTCGCGAGCATGCCTCAGCAAATTCGTTCGGTGCTCGAGACTCCATCCAAATCTTGCGAATCTGTTACATTACGTGTTACATTACAGGCTCAGCTGTATTTCTAATTAAGTCTGCATTTCAGAAGAATAAACTTACATCTATCGCGGAGGAGCACCTCCGTCAATGAATCAGTGCCAATGTGTCAGTGCGATATTGCGTGAATTATTTAGTAATTCACTTGCACAACCAATTCAACTGGGCTAGAATAAATGACAAGACGCCGTTTAACCCTGTGTTACTAAGGTGAGGTATGTCATACCCCAACTAAATGCAATTTTCACATTACATTGTTTCACCGTACCAACGGAGGGTTAAGAAAACGAAGTTGCGAGAGGTATTATTTGGTATGTAATCGCTTTTTATAACGCGGAGAAAATATATGGAGACAGTATGAGTATAGATTACGCAGGAAATGTGTGAGTACGAGCGAGAGCACTACGTGAACGCATAAGAGCCTCTCTCTCGTACGTAATTCTCTATTCTTCCAGTTCAATATGGATTCACCAGGGTTAATCGAAGTTCTCGCTCGCACTCACACGTCTCCTACAGGGTAAATCACTTGATTTTGCGAGATAGGAGACGTATGAGTGCGAGTGAGAACGCCGAGGTGGTCACATAAGATTCTCTGTCGCACATATTCTCTGTCCTTCTTGAACTTGTCTAGTTGGAGGTGCGACAAAGAGGGTCTTATGTGAGCGCTCGCACTCACACGTCTCCGATGTCGCAGAATCAAGTGATCCGCCCTGTATGTAATCCATTCTCATACTGTTTCCGTATATGTAACTAATATTACTGAACAAGTATAGATTATACTTGAAAGGAACCACAAGCTTATGTGTTGAAACTTCGCAATACGTAAAAGTTCTTTTTATCGTTGGCTAATAAAGTTATTATACTTTCCTGAAGTTAGCACCGATTACAGTAAAATCATTTCAATTATGTATAGCCATTCAAGTATTATGTCAGCAAATTCGGGAGAGATACCATACTTTAGTTTTCCTTGGTTACCGGCGTGGATAGCAGTGAGAGCCGGGGGCCAACTCGAATGCGGCGTCTTTCCCGGATTTTGTTGATCTAATACTTGAAAGGCCCCCTAAACCAGTGCTTGAACAATTATTTGATAACTTGGAAAGAAAACAATATATCATAAAATATATAATAAATAATAAATAATTAATTTAAATATTGAATTCTTTAAATACTCAGTTTACATTACTCTAATTCGACAGATGGTGTCAAAGTTCATTATAAAGGGAAAAATTCAACTGATAAAACTATAAAAAATGCCATTCAAGACTGGCTGAAATTTGCCAAACATAGACTAAAATCCACTACACAACAAGGAATCAATGAAAAGTGAGAAGATATAAAATACATATTTGTGAAATTATTAAATTTTATGAAACTAGTACGATTTGATAGTTTCTAGATGGATAAGCGTGTCTATTTCTCGACTACATCTATATGTAGTTATATAGCATATCAAACAATTAAAGTGTTCAACATTAAAGTATATTGTAATGTAAGTTTTCAAACATTTTATATAAACTCAAATAATAGCCTTTTGTAACGCGAATATCAAATAAACAATATATTCTTGACATATTTTAAAGACTTTCTAATTTTCCACGCTAGATCATTAACCCTTTGTGTCACGCATTTTTCCTTCAGTTCAATCGGCTTGAAATTCATCACTCGGAGGTTTTTGGGGTCGCCGATAACGAACCTGAGCTCAGAATTCCGAAATTCAAAATGGCGGATCCAATATGGTGGATGAAAATGCAAAAAGTTGCGTGATGAACGTGAAAATGGGCAGTTAGGTGGTTTTGAGATCGCTCATTACGAATCTGTCATCAAATTTCTAAAATTTAACATGGTGAATCCAATATGGCGGATCTAAATTTAAAAAACGGTGCGAATATCATAAAAATGTATATCTGGGGGGTTTTGGGGTCGCTGATTACGAATCCGTAGGCAGGTTTTCAAAATTCAAAATGGCGGATCCAATATGGCGGATCCAATATGGCGGACAAAAATGCAAAAAGTGGCCCGATGAACGTAAAAATTAGGGCACATTGCAAGTGATACCACGATCCACGACGTTCGGCTGTAATATACTTTCGTGCTGCAAAGATTTTTCTGAATTTATATCCGCCATATTGGATTCGCCATTTTGAATATTGAAAATCTGACCATGTATTCGTAATCAGCGATCCCAAAAACTGCCAGATATACATTTTCATGATATTTGCACCGTTTCCCGAATTTTGATCCGCCATATTGGATCCGCCATTTTAAATTTTGAAAATCTGACCATGGATTCGTAATCAGCGACCCCATAAACCTCATGGTGGCGACTTTGGCGCCAAAACTTCGAAAACTTTCGGAGATAATGAATTTTATTTAGAAAAATTGCCATTTGTCAAGGTTTGTTTATCCGCATTAACAAAATCATGCATGATTTCAAATTATTGCACATCAATTCTTATTCTTGAATATATTCGGACTATAACTAATGCCAAAACACCACAAAAAGTTCGAAAATTCGGTGAAAATTACTCAGAAAATGGTTATAAAAAAGGTGGTACTCTTAGAGTGCCACCATGGCGCAAAGGGTTAGCAGTGCTACAGAACATGTCCTAACACACATTCCATCAAGTCCGTCATTGAACATATTTTCATACGTATATAAAACTATTTAAAATTGATGTGAGATACCTACTCTTATGTTAGATAACGTATTTTATCAGTATACTTTATACCGAATGTCGCGCGGAAAACCGATCAGGCGGGGGCCTTTTCAATTTCTTAATGAATCAATTGAGCATCGTCCAAGCACTGCCGAAGTCAAATTCAGAGGGCCCCCACCTGATCGGTTTCCTATGCGACATTCGGTATATCTTAAAGTGATATAAGAAAAGCGTTAATTTACCACATGTATATAATTTAAATGTGAATAAATAGGATACGGAGCTAACAGCTATTCAAAGAATATATAATATTTTTTCCCTACACTCGATCAACTAATTTATTCACGTCTAAATTAATACGTAAATAAATATTATTTAATCACAAATGATTATAGAATATGGCTAAACTACATCAATTAAAACAAACGTATATTAAACAACAATTTTAATCAGTTTTATATACGTACTAGCAGCCCGTCCCGGCTTCGCACGGGTAGATTGTGGATTGATTTTGGCCGTCATTTGACGAATTTTTAGCAGATATCTATAGGTAGGGAGCCATGCTACGCTAAAAAAACACATGTATTTCATTTCAATTGGAACGTAGATTTCTTTTATTAATTTATCTTAAGGCCAGCGAATAGACAATGTTTTTTATTTTTTTATTTGGAGTAATCAGCCGTACCGGGTAATTAGGGGAACACCCTTTATAAGATTTACTAACTCAGAAACTTCGCGGGCATGCGTCCAACCATTCCCCAAAGTTTCATCTCAATCGGATGATTTATGAAGGCATAAGAGACATACAAACAGACAGACATGAAGGTCATGGTCAAGGTCAAACCCAATATGACCATTGGGTAGCCATGGAAAAATTCTAAAAGTTTTGTATTAAATATTTTTCTCTAAAATGATTTCACGCTGAGATAATCAACCGTACCGGGACTTTTTGAACACCATGTATAAGATTTACTAACTCGGAACCCTTCGCGGGCATGCGTCCAACCATTCCAAAAAGTTTCATCGCAATCGGATTAACTATTTAGGAAGGCATAAGAGATATAGAGACAGACAGACCTTGAAGGTCATGGTCAAGGTAAAATCCAATATGACCATTGGGTAGCCAGGGAAAAATCCTAAAAGTTTTGTATTAAACATTTTTCTCTAAAATGATTTTCTGTTGAGATAATCAGCCGTACCAGGACTTTTTGAACACCCTGTATAAGATTTACTAACTCAGCAACCATCGCGGACATGCGTCCAACCATTCCCCAACTTTTCATCGCAATCGGATGAACAGTTTAGGAAGGCATAAGAGACATACAGACAGACAGATCTTGAAGGTCATGGTGAAGGTAAAATCCAATATGACCATTGGGTAGCAAGGGAAAAATCCTAAAAGTTTTGTATTAAACATTTTTCTCTAAAGATTTCCTGTTGAGATAATCAGCCGTACCGGGACTTTTTGAACACCCTGTATAAGATTTGCTAACTCAGAAATCATCGCGGACATGCGTCCAACCATTCCCCAACTTTTCATCGCAATCGAATGAACGGTTTAGGAAGGCATAATAATCATCAGTACCGGTACTTTTTGAACACCTTTTAAGGTATTTCAATGGTTTTGCGTTTTTCTTACGAATCTCATGAAATTTTGCCAATCAAAAGAGTGAAATATTACCCATCGATTCCCAAATTTTCAAAACGCTAAGCCATGTAGTTTAAAAGAAAATCTTAATTGAAAGTAGCATTTTCTACACTGACTTTCAATGGCTAACATGTAGAAAGACGGTACCTCAGTGACGTTTTGAGTTATAACTACAGAACCAATCTTACAATGTTAAAGAAAAACTAACGGCGAATAAAATGATATTGTAGGATTATGTTCACAAAAACTGGAAGTGCTGAGCCATATAGTTTCAGAGAAATTATAACTTAAAAACTGAGATTTTTCTTGAAACTGCAAAGTGGTGGGGACGAGTAATGGTGATGTGGCAACAGTGCGCACAGCTGATTTAGCCCTCTCATGTGACTATGGGACTCAGGTACTAGTAGTAGTACTTTTGCTACCGGAGAGGGGATAGCCAGTGGCACGGCGCGGCAGCCACAACTACGGCACGTAGCGGTATTCTAAGGAGAAAGAAGCACTGTTGCCACGATTATCGGGCCAGGCAGTGTATATGTGTGAGATACATTTGTATACAGGAGGTCTCTGTGTAGCAAGGAGCTCAGAGTACAGAGTTACTCAAAAGTTTCGTTCGTGCGTAATACAGTTTGTGATCAGTTGTACTAAGTCTTGAAGCAAAAAATTTGAATACGACTGTCACCATTGAAATACCTTAAAAGATTTACTAACTCAGAAACCTTCGCGGGCATGCGTCCAACCATTCCCCAAAGTTTCATCGCAATCGGATGAACGGTTTAGGAAGGCATAATAATCATCCGTACCGGTACTTTTTGAACACCCTCTATAAGATTTACTAACTCAGGAACCTTCGCGGGCATGCGTCCAACCATTCCCCAAAGTTTCATCGCAATCGGATGAACGGTTTAGGAAGGCATTTGATATTACCTTAAAGGTCACGCGGTCAGGGTCAAATCCAATACGACCACTGGGTAGCCAAGGGAAAATCCTTAAAGTTTTGTATTAAACATTTTTCTCTAAAATGTTTTCCCGCTGAGATAATCGGCCGTACAGGGACTTTTTGAACACCCTGTATAAGATTTACTAACTCAGAAACCTTCGCGGGCATGCGTCCAACCATTTCCCAAAATTTCATCGCAATCGGATGAACGGTTTAGGAAGGCATAAGAGACATACAGACAGACAAACATTCATTTTTATATATATAGAAGATGTACATAAGTATGTATGGTTGATGCATAAAAGTAGTTTTTCTCACTCAGTGTCAAAAACCTCGGTTTTTCGATCGTCCTCGACGCTTGTGAAATCGTATTTCACACACTGAAGCTGCTCAGTGTGTAAACAACCTGCGCAGTGCGTGAACAGTTTTTTCTTCACTGGCGCCCACGCTCCAACCTCGGTTTTGACACTGTTGACAAAAAGTCAAATTAGATATTCGTTTGTTTCGCGCCGTTTTTAACTCGTGTGATAGCCGCACTCGCTTCGCTCGTGCGGCAAACTTCACGCTCGTTAAAAACATGCGCTTCACGCACTCGTATCGAAAATAACAGATATAAAAACGTCAATAAACGGTGTAGGATTGATGTATATTCTATCCCAATGGACATGCAACCCCCCCCCCCCCCCAAAGTAAAACAAATGTATGTCATACCAATTTTTAATCGTTTTATATACGTATAATTTAGACGTTAATAAATTAGTTGTTAGGACGGACATTTGCCTGTAGAATATACGTTAATCCTATACCGCTTATTGACGTATCGACGTATACCAGTCGATTAAACTGTACGTCTATTATACATATTTTTACACGATTATAAAACGATTTAGAAACGTATAAAATACGTATAATAGATGTATAGTTTGTAACTAATGTAAACTATACATCTATTATATGTATTTTTATACGTTTCTAAATCGTTTTATAAACATATAAAAATATGTATAATAGACGTACAGTTTAATCGACGGTATCAAATACGTCAATAAGCAGTATAGGATTAACGTATATTCTATAGGCAAATATCCGTCCCGTTTAATTTATTAACGTCTAAATTATACGTATACAGTATGTCCCATTGATAACGCAAATATTTAAATTTCCCTGACATTTGACTTTGGTAGTGCTTGGAACGGTGCTGTAGTTAGAGTTGACTTCAGAAGAGTGCGCTGCGTTCTTACGAATCATGTTTCGAAACCTGTATGATTATTTCTCATCGCTTCTACACATTATTTACCATTATTTTTACAAATTCAGTTAATTTCGAGGTTAAACGCTTCGATCTTCCGAATTGACAGTTTCCGGAAAATCAGACTTTTTACCGTATGTCCCACTCTGTACTGGCCAGTTTGAAGTTACCTTCGGGGAGGCTTGGTCGGTACTTAAGTCGTTTCATACCGGTAGAAGTCAAGTCGGTAGTTAGATTTGGTCCAAGCCTCCCCGAAGGTAACTTCAAACTGGCCAGTACAGAGTGGGACATACGGTACACTTTTCGCTCTCGAAACACGGCTCGTAAGAACGTAGCGCACTCTTCTGAAGCCAACTCTAACTACAGCACCGTTCAAAGCACTACCAAAGTCAAATGTCAGGGAAATTCAAATACTTGCGTTACCAATGGGACCTACTGTATAAAACGGTTTTAAATTGGTATGACATATACTTGTTTTACGTAACGTATTTTATCCGTTTTCTGTATACGTTTTTTTAAATTGAATAATTTAAACGTTGGAAAATTAGTTGATGGGGTGGACATTTGACCAAATAATATACGTTAATCCTATACCAGTTATTAACGTTTTTTAAACCACTCGTTTCAACCATTTTTATACGTTTATTATACGTGACCATGTTTACTGGGCACTTTTTTTTGTATATGACTGTATTATTATTGAACCGTGAGTTTAATACTTTGTGAACGGTAGGCGACATTGAGTACCTAAGGTATTGTATTTTTCGAAAAACATGTATGCTATTTCTAATGCGTAAGCTCCGAAAGAATTTTGTATTAATTATATGACCACTAGCAAGTTCCGTCAAAATGATTTTAAATCTTTTGAATCATCAATCTATCCTGTGATGTTTGCCGATTTTCTGCGTTTTCAAAGAAACATCTGACCGTGTTACCATCATTGGAATTTTCATATCCAGGTTTCGGTTTATCTACTATGAGTCCCAGTTGAGATTAAAAATCTTCTTTGATTTTTCTTTTCCGTCGAACAACAGTCTCTTTGATATCATCTCCTCGAGCTTGCCATTGCTTCAGTGGTAATTTGCATGCAACGTTAATCAGGAATTCGAAGAGGCGTATCCATGCGTGCAGTACGGAGAGAGTCCGAATTCCAATCTGGATTTAATTATTTCTGGATGGTAGAATTACCGACTTTGCCGTCAATCATAGTGAGTAGCATTTTGTGATAAAGAGCCTAGCCGTATAAGCAGGGTAAAAGTGCCCTTGCTTATTTTCGACAAACGGAATTTTTCTTACATTGATAAGTTAAAAAAATTATTCACAAGATTTCAGATTTTTATCCAACGAATTGCAGCAGTTAAGTTTAAAAATCAATTTTTTCAATCTGTACACGTAATAAATAGAAAAAATGAATTAAAAATTTTGCAAAAATTATGAAAATTCAGTCACATCCCAATATTTGAAACCACGTAAAAAAAACTTAATAAGACTCCCGTATTTATTTTAATGGAGAAAAAAATTGTCGTTTTAAAAAATATATTAAAATATGATCTAGGCAAATTACCAATTAAAAATTTTTTTTCTTACATTTTGTCACTGTTGGATAATGGCGCGATCATCTATTTCGGCCGGTTCGGGTTTAGTCCGTTTCGAGGCAGCACCTCGCGGCAATGCTCGTCGATCGTCGATCAATGCCACGTCGAGTGCGCAGTCCGCGCTTGCGCATATCGATCAATGCCACGTTGCGCGGTCACGTGTGCCTCTCGTCTCTTCCGGTTTCGATCATCTCTTCCGTTTCAGTTCTGCTCGGTGCTACTCACGGCCGCATAGTGCTCCAGGTATATGGGAGAGTGGACAAAAATAGAAATTTATCTTGACGGTTAATGAAACAGTAAATAAATGATTGTTAAGGAAGTTTTTTGGATCGCTGATCACGAATCTGAAGTCAGATTTCAAAAATTCAAGATGGCGAATCCAATATGGCGGACGAGATTTTCGAAAATCGACGAATTCATGCCAAATTTGGTATAAGGGGGTTTTTGGGTCGCTGATCACGAATCTGAAGTCAGATTTCAAAAATTCAAGATGGCGGATCCAATATGGCGGATGAGATTTTCAAAAATCGACGAATTCATGCTAAATTTGGTATAGGGGGGTTTTTGGGTCGCTGATCACGAATCTGAAGTCAGATTTCAAAAATTCAAGACGGCGGATCCAATATGGCGGACGAGATTTTCGAAAATCGACGAATTCATGCTAAATTTGGTATAGGGGGGTTTTTTGGGTCGCTGATCACGAATCTGAAGTCAGATTTCAAAAATTGATTTGGCGGATCCAATATGGCGGACGAGATTTTGGAAAATCAACGAATTCATGCCAAATTTGGTATAGGGGGATTTGTTGGGTCGCTGATTACGAATACGAAGTTATATTTGACAAAATTCAAAATAATAAACATTTAAATTTTGTTCTAAAGTTGTTTGTTTGTTTGTTTATTTATTTCTTTTTACTTTAAAAAATACTTATGATTTTTTTTTGTAATGGGATGTTGGGGGGGGGCAACATCCCCGCCAACATCCCGCCTTGAACCCCGTCAACCTCGTATTTGACCCTTACAATTAGTGACAAAAAATAGAATTCGTCATTCGGGCGTTTCGCGCCCTCATAATGAAAATATCTATAACTGAGCAGCCCTGAGCAATTAAAACGATCTTATAGGTATTAAGAGGAATATGCAAGCTTTAATAAATTATTAAACTAAAAAGGAGGTTTTTGGAACTTTTTAAGAAATAGCCTCCGCAATCGTATGTGTAAAAATATAAGAAATATAAGTTTTACGAATATTTTTTAAAATACTAATGATATTTTTGTTTGTAATGGAGGGGAAGGGGCTTAAATGTGTATGTAATCTACAAGGGAAGTGGATTTTTATTAACTTTATATAAATAAGAAAAGGGTTGACATACCGAAAAAAATATTCGTAAAACTTATATTTCTTATGTTTTTACATATATGATTGCGGAGGCTATTTTTCAAAAAATTCCAAAAACCTCCTTTTCAGTTTAGTATTTTATTAAAGCTTGTACATTCCTCTTAATACCTATATATCGTTTTATTTGCTCAGGGCTGCTCAAACCAAACTATCGATATTTTCGTTATGAGAGCGCGAAACGCCCGAATGACGAATTCTATTTTTTGTCACCAAGTGTCAAATACGAGGTTGACGGGGTTCGAGGCGGGGTGTTTGGGGCTCACTTTATATAAATAAGGAAAGGGTTGACATACCGAAAAAAAAAAATTCGTAAAACATATATTTCTTATGATTTAAAATTTGTTAGAACATGGGTTTACAGTACTGTATCATATTGGCCCCACAGTGTATCAACAATAGCCCTAAACGCGGGGTTATTTTGATACACGGTTTTTATTTTTTCATCAATTTTCTCTTCATTTTTTAGAAATTCCAGTGCTCTAGTCTTAAAGGTAACTTAGTTCGCCACCCAAAGTAATTTTTTAAATACATTTTCAACTTATTTTTGTAAACCAAAATCGGAAAGTTATGATTTTTGTATCACAATAGCCCCGGTTGATCCTACATTGTTAATCGCTTCGCGTACGGCCTTTTCTTTCTCCTTACCACCTACACTGTTCTTTACCACGGGGCGCTCATCGGAGAGTCGCGGACCACGACATTCTAAAACAGTCACAATTTCCTATAAAATCTAGGAAATTCAGAATTTTTGAAAGAGTGCATCACATGGAAATTATTAAAAATATGATTTTTGTTTAACTTTATCAGTTAAATTGATGGAGATAAAATATATTTAACTGCCACTTTGATGTAAAAATAATATTACATTTACAAAAATTAAATAATAGTACAGAATTGCTGCCAATAAGGTAGACAAAAAAGAGTTGCACAGTAATTTTATAATCATTTATTATTTAATAATGTGAAAAAAGTTTCTAAAAATTACGTTACGTACTTTCATGTCGTTATTCATTTTTGAACTTGATATTATTAATTATATTATATTTTTAAGCATATGTACAATTATATTCTTAAGGAATTTTGAAATTATTAGTCTTCATCACTATCTGCGTTTATCACTGGATTTACGCCTGTCACTGTAAAAATATTTCTGAGGATTTCAGCAGGTCTAACAGTTTCTGATAAGTATCGAGCATATGATAAATAATAGATACCTGCTGCTACATGAGAACAGCAACCTACTGAGCGTTCGCACATTCGCATGTATACCGTGAAATGCCTGTGTGTCCAGTGGAATTCGGCACATACTGTACAAAACATTTGTACGTCTTGCTGTTAATATGTCGAGACTTAACTTGAACCTTAATAATATCTTGCTTCTCTTTATGGTAATGAAGATCGATTTCGTTGTTTGTATTCATCATCTCTGCTAAATAAGAAATAGCTTGAGATAGTTGATGTGTTCCTGTAAACAATATCTTTAAGTCCTCAGTCATCTCTGGAAAATCTAACAGATCGGATGAGATTAATTGGTTAAATTGATCTTTTCTTCGACTCCACCGTTGATTTTCAACTTCTTCTGCCAAATGATTATCTACATTCTGGCGGGAATTCATTTGTGCAACAATCTGATCACACATGTCTACATCCAAATCCAAGCGTTTGCCAAACATGTTTTGCAGGAAACAAGCAATTCGGCAGAGTAAACCAACTTTCGGCAACAATTTGTTGCCTAATTTGTTGTGAAGAAGGCGATATTTCTGACCAATTATACTATGAATTGCCTCTACGACCCATCGAGCTTTAGTTACTCGTCGAGAATCATTCGATTCCTTGGTTGTTAATTGATTTCATTTTCCCTTCAATGCAGGCATGAGAACTTCATATCCTTTTGTTTTTAAATGCTCCACCACATCACGAAAACCGCGGTCTAGAATACAAATATCTCCTTTTGTCATAAGCTTTTGCAAACCATTTGGATCTTGCAGAACAATCTTCATACTTTCTGCATCATTCTGTTTAGCGTAAAAAGGCCCAGGAACACCAACAACGTATCCATCAGTAGTACATATCGTAAATGGTTTGCACAATGGAACCCCCTTTTGAACAGAAAATGATTTACGTTGATATTCGTTATTTTTACTTTTCTCGTATCGAATATATATGAAGGGTTGAGATTCATAGTGGTGTAAGTCAGATTATCCAGATTTTCCAGAGCAACCATTTTGTCGTCCCAAACATACATAAGCCCTTCCTAAGATTACAGCTTCTGAGGCGTATTACCATCGGAATATCTAGGTACTGCTATAATATGGGCGTATGATGTAGCTAACAAGAAAGGTTACATGTATATTTTGTATGTTGTAATCTGACTTACACACCACTATGAATCTCAGCCCCTCATATGTACCGTCAAAAATTAATAACAATTTATCATTGACATTATACAATTTTCGAGCCATATTAGACGTGTGATGGGTAATAAGATCAACACGAGATATTGATCCAAATCCAAAACGTAATGGTAACACGTCCTTTTCAAAAGAATTAAGGACCTCATTGAAATAGTCAGATACTTGCTATGGCCTATCGATACCCAAAACTGCAGAAATCATATTGTTAGAATTGCTACTACGCAATTTAAAGAGAAAAACGACAAGTGCTTGTGTCATATTGCGACACTGAGTTTCTAATCGATGAGTTTAACATGACACGTAATTGCATGATGTTTTCACAAGTTAAACCTGTTAATGTTTTCAGTTGTTCGTCAGGTAGTGAAAAATCACCTACATTATATGTGATTGTTGCATTTCTTTGTTGCTTGTTTAATAGACATTTGTTCGAGTAGTTTTTTGAGTTCAGATACTTCAATAGAGCTAGTGTTTGTAGAGTAAGTGGATCCTTAATCGCTGTAATTCGTCGTCAAAAAACTTTTTCTTTATTAAATAGTGTTCGCAACACCTGTTTCCATTTGGAATAAATATATATTTTTTCGTGTAAGCTTGTAGGCGAGCCTCAAATGATACATTAATGAGTCTAGCTGAACTATTGCATATGAAACAGTAGTTGTGTGTTGATACAACTCTTTGAATAGGCATGTCAACAAATTCCTTTTCTGAAGTACTTGTGTTATATGTATTCGGTTGAAATGTAGGATCTTCAGTAGAAGATTTTGAGTTGGGCTCGCTGGAGTTATTTGACGACCACGAACACTTTGACTAAACTATACGCGAATTTTCATTTGAAGACTTACTTCCAGATTTTTACATTTAAATTTAAAAATGAAAATATACATTTCTGAGCAATTATTTTTGAACGTATACACATTGTTGCTAAAATACAATTACAACCAATATTAGAAGTAATTTTGGTATGACGCACCCATTTTTAAAATTCCGAAATAGCATATTCTATATTCAAATGAAGAAAATAGTTCAGAGAAAAATGCGGACGTTGGTCACTCACTGGAAAAGGGTCAATACGAAGGTATTAAAGTTTCAATAATTTTTTTCTCTAATTTATTTATTGTTTTTTTTAAATTTTTTACCGGTTTTGACTAATATTTAGGCTTGGTAATTTTTCTGAATTTTTTTTAATTGTCGATCTCATTCGATTTTTGAATGCATAAGTTTAAAATTTTCATTTTTGAATATAACTGCTACAAATCGTTAGATAAAAATCTGAAATTTTACACCGAAACTTTATTTTGGACTATTAACCTGAAAAAAAATAATTTTTTGAAAATAAGCAAGGGCACTTTTACCCTGCTTATACGGCTAGGCTCTTTCTACATTTCGACCACTGATTTCGAGTTTTGTCGGTACCAGAGATTATATGTAACTTTTTTAATAATTTCTTTCTCTCGCAATGCAATTTCGGCTGTCTCACGTATAAATTAGAAGAGAATAGGTCTACAAAATTTCGTCGACGAGTTTCTCAAATTTTGCCAGATTATCGTTTGGTTGTATCCTTCAGGATCTGTAGATAACAGTCGCAAATGCACTAATGAAGACAGAAATACACTTGATCCGTTTCGGCATCACTACTGAATCTCTGTTTTTATTCGGATTGTCCAAATGAGCCATTAAAACCTCATTTAGTATTATAATTAAACAACAAACAACAAATCAACAAATCTAACAAATCTTGGCACTTTTTAAGCTGCTATGGATATCACTTTGTACTTCGTGAACTTGTGTGAAGATTCACTAGATAGCAGTGCTTGTAGTTTGATGTAAACTAATGTATCAGTTACGGTAATCTGGTCTTTATTGGGATAATAACCAAACTAATATTAAAAATACAATATTCTTATGATGCAATTTAAAATCATAAAAGTCTATATTTTTAAATGATTTTAAAGTACCAATTTTCAATATCACATGTTTTAACCCTTTTAGTGCCGAGCAAAAACCGTGTGTTTATGCGAAGATAACCGGACGAATTCGTCAAAAGACGAATTTACTGAATTTAGGAAAAAGCTCATAAAAACCAAAATAAGACTGATATTTAAAAAATTCAAAATGCAGCGTATTACAGAAGAAAGAGAATAATGTAATGTCAATTGTATTTCAATATACAGGGTGTTCAAAAAGTCCCGGTACGGCTGATTATCTCAACGGGATATCATTTTAGAGAAAAATGTTTAATACGAAACTGTTAGGATTTTTCTCTGGCTATCCAATGGTCATATTTCATTTGACCTTGACCAAGACCTTCAAGGTCATATCAAGGTCAAATTGATTTTTTAAAATGGGAACCTCTATTTTTGATACCGGAAATGAAAAGAGCGAGAAATTTCACGTTCAAATATGTCATTGACTATTTTTTTTCATGTGACCTTTATGGTTAACGGCGGTCAAATTGAGGTCAAGTACAGTTCGGCTTCGTACCATGAAAGCTTGGGCCCTAGAAAAATTCTTTTTGATAGTAGGGTTTAGAATTTTTCCGTGGCTATACCATGGTCATATTGGATTTGACCTTGACCATGACCTTAATTTGGAATTTCTTACGTCTAACATCATATTCCAAATCAGTTACATGAAAAACCCCTTAGTCCCAACCTTAGTGCAGCTTCATATTTTTTAAATTTTTGTCCGCCATATTGGATCGGCCATTTTGAATTTCTTACATCTGACACCAGACTTGCAATTAACCCCCCCCCCCCCCCCCCCCCCGAAACCCATTAGTGTCTACTTCCATGCAGATTCATGTCGTTTAAGTTTTCATTCGCCATATTGGATCCGCCATTTTGGATCCGCCATTTTAGATCGGCCATTTTGAAATTCTTACCCTTGACATCAGACTCGCAATAAGTGACCCCGAAAACCCCTTAGTGCGTACTTCCGTGCAGAATGATGTTTAAGTTTTCGTCCGCATTATATCGGATCTCCACGTATATTGTATCCATAGGACGATATGGTACGTAGCGATTTGTAGACTTTAGGTTGTACGCTATTGGTCGGAGACGCAAGGACGCCGAACGATTGGCTCTGCTATCATCGACAGAAATCAATCGTCACAAGAGAAGTTTCCTAGGGCGTAGGCAGGTAGCAGACGAGAAAGTATGGCGGTTGACACGTACGTTTGTTTACTAAGTGGAATTTTTCGGAGTAATAAATGTAAAATAATTGACAAGTAGTAGAGACAAATGAACCGACGTGGAATATTACAGTGTCTAGGCAGTTCTTAGCATTTTTGAGTAGGGCAAGTGTAAGAATAAATCAAGAGGAATTTGAAGAGGATGAGTGAAATAACAAAAATGAATTGGTTTGGAGTCATTCAATTTATTTATTATTTACAAAGGCAATAATACTACAAAAATCATTCGTAGAAACGTTGTTGCGATCTCAGCATTTCACGGTCTTTTTGGATTATTGCTCGGCTGAGCAAGGGAATCATTTTGAATGTTTCCTGTAAAGATGAAGCAGCGGTGAGTTTTGCACAAAATTTCATGATATGAAAAGGATTTGCTTACATTCATGGTATCGTTTTGGATAATTTTATTAACCTTTCACGGTCTTTCTGATGTTACAGATTTTCGTGTCCTCCAGGGGAGTTGATGCTCTTTGTTGAACGACAGAGTGAAACGAGGGAGGATTTCAGTCAGGAGCAATTCGACACTACTGCGGGAGGCACCAACCCAGGCCTCGTACAGAGCACCCGATCAGGTTACTGATCGCAGGAACACTTGCGAAACACGGTTATTCACCATGAACCTGGTTATCGATGCTTGCTGAAATATTCAATCACGTTGGTTGCCGGATACTAATGTGAGTCGTACTGGTAAATAAATACATGCACTACATTCTTTTTCTGTATCAATAATATCTTACGTTTCATTTATTTCTAGCTATTAAGCGGGATACCAATCATCCTTCGTCTTTGGCATATTTCTCCGTGGAGGCTGATGCACATCGTCGAACTCTTCCGTCATCCATTCGTTTAGCGTCGTCTTGCTTCGTCCACAGTCGCGATTTCCGCGAAGAATTCATCACTTTCTTTGATTCTACGAATGATTTTTGTAGTATTATTACCTTTGTAAATAATAAATAAACTGAAAGAGACTTCAAAACAATTCATTTTTGTTATTTCACTCATCCTTTTCAAATTCCTCTCGACTTATTCTTACACTTACCCTACTCAAAAATGCTAAGAACTCTCTAGTCACTGTAATCTTCCACGCCGGTTCACTTGTCTCTACAACTCGTCAATTATTTTACATTTATCACGAGATTATCAACCTTCCTTCATTACTCTGATTTAACTGAATTAACTTTTTATTAACAAGCGCGTCCGAGGATCGAAATAAACGCGAGGGAAATCGTTTCGCGAATGAAAATATTTTATTAACTTTGAAAACCACGTTTTATTTCCAAAAAATATAATTACTCCGACAAATTCCACTTTGTAAAGACACGCGCCCGTCACCCGCCATATTTTCTCGCCTGCTAGGTGCCTACGCCCTAGGGAACTTCTCTCGCAACGATTGCCGTCTGCCGACGATAGCAGAGCCAATCGTTCGGCGTCCTTGCGTCTCCGACCAATAGCGTGCAACCTAGTGTCTACAAATCGCTACGTACCATATCGTCCTATGGATACAATATAAGTGGAGACCCGGTATTGGATACGCCATTTTGAATTTCTTATATCTAACTTTAGATCCATAGACAGCAACCCCGGGAATATCCACGGAAAAATCCTAAACCCTACTATCAAAAAGAATTTTTCTAGGGCCCACAGCTTTCATGGTACGAAGCCAAACTGTACTTGACCTCAATTTCACCTCCGTTGACCATAAAGGTCACATGAAAAAAATGGTCAAGGACATATTTGAACGTGAAATTTCCCGCTCTTTTCATTTTCGGTATCAAAAATAGGGGTTCCCATTCAAAAAAATAAATTTGACCTTGATATGACCTTGAGGGTCATATCATTAGGTATTAAACATTTTTCTCTAAAATGATTTCCCGCTGAGATAATCAGCCGTACCGGGACTTTGTGAACACCCTGTATATTGAAAATCATACGAATAAGATAAATATTAAACATGATGAAAAACATATAAACAAATTCCCCTTCTACAAAGAATATTTGTACATAACAATAATAGTAATCATCGTTAGATCATAGTTTTATGTAGATCACGTAGTATGAAGAGTATAAGTATTACATTTTCAATCATATTTAATAAAATAACCAATATCGGTCCTGAGCAAACGACGATAAATCGATCGTCCGGCACTAAAAGTGTTAAATTATCAAAATAACATTAGTGGAACTGGTCCGAATATAAGCTCTGTACTTAATATGGACCCCTGGTTTATTTACCTAACAAATAACACTATTTATCTGAAGGTGAGTAAAAGTTAGCATGACAGCCACACAAACATCGCCCGTTTTTGTCTTCATTCCACGTGGTGTTTGTCCAAGGTGCGTGTTTGTTTGTTTTCTGTTTACCGAAAATTTTGCAATGTAAATTTAATTAGCTTGATTTTCATATTTTCTGATTAATATGTTCATACCTTCTTTTGCTTAATCTCATAGAAGGAAAGGTTAAATATGAATTCTTGCACATCATCATATAAAAAATAGTATCTATGTTACAATCTAATTTTTAAATTCGTTGTATATGTGTGGCATACGGGCCCCTGTGTTAATTGAATATGGACAATATGTTCCGAGACATCTCTGTAGAAGAACGCCTATGTGTACGATTTTTGTCACTACTTTGCAATATTTCTATAATTTTTCACTTTGGAATATGTTTACGTATACGTTTTTGTTCTAGAAAGAGTTTAGCTATAGTTTTTTAAAAGGGCCAATATTTGGTACCTTCTAATCCAACTGAAGAAAGTTGCATCACTTAAAACATTTTGTTGTCACGTAGGTACATGTATATATATTTCATAATTTTAGATAAACACGTTTGGAGCTTTATTGCAAAGTCTTTATACTACATGTAAACATTTTTAAACATTATCTAAAAATAATAATAGCCAATTTATTGCGAAAAAACAAAATGGGGGCCCATATTCGGACCTTCTTCTCTAATATGTAACCTGCAATATCTGCATGCATAACTAATAATATATTTCACGGATAATAGGGAATATATTGGGTCTATGCATAATTCTGTAATGAAATCCCGACAGATGTCATTCGCAGTTGTTTTTCCGCTCTCACATGTGTCAAAAGTATGAAGTGTCGTACATTAAATAAATGCTGAAATTTGTCCCGACATTTTAAGAAAGTATTCATCGAGATCCGTGACATATACGAAATTTAATTATATTTTGAACATGGAAGGAAAAACCGCATCGCAAACCCACAAAAAAAATATGCCCCGTATACAGAGAGAATGCCGTGAGTGAAAGTGTGTGTCGGAAGTGGTTTGCGTAATTTCGTTACGGAGATTTTGATTTCGAAGATGCTTCTCGCTCTGGTCAGCCAGTTACTACTGATGTCGATCAAATCAAGGCTTTTTAATCGACTCCGACTGGCATTTTACGACTATAGAGATCGGACATAACCTCAGCATTAACCAATCAACTATTTCGATGCATTTACGGAAGCTTGGGATAGTAAACAAGCTTGATGTTTTGGTGCCACAGAAACTGAGTGAAAAGAATTTAATGGGCCGAATTTCTACTTGCAACTCGCTGCACAAACGCCATCAAAATGAACCATTTTTAAAGCAGATGATTACTGGCGATGAAAAGTGGATTCTCTACAACAATATCAGTCGAAAAAGATCATGGTCGAAGTGCGGAGACGCTCCTCAAACGGTCGCAAAGGCACGATTACACCCGAAGAAGCTCAGTACCTGGTGGGATTATAAAGGAATCATCTATTATGAGCTGCTGCCACCCAACAAAACGATTGATTCCACCAAGTACTGCTCACAACTGGCTAAATTAAAGTAAGCAGTTGATCAGAAGCGGCCCGAATTGGCGAACAAAAAGGGCGTTATATTCCACCAGGACAACGTTAGGCTACACGTTTCTCTGGTGACTCGGCAAAAATTATTGCGGTTTGGATGGATGTTTTGGTGCATCCACCATATATTCCGGACCTAGCACCTTCAGACTTTCACTTGTTCCGGACGCTACAGAACAATTTGAATAACAGAACCTTCAGTTCCCCGAACGTCCTCAAAAACCACTTGGATCACTTCTTTGCCCAAAAATCTCAGGACTTCTATGAAAGAGGGATAATGAAGCTCGTGGAGAGATGGCAGAATGTCATTGAACAGAATGGAATATATTTAGTTGATTAAAATCGCTTTTTTTTTCTAAATATGTTGCGTTTGAAATTTACTCAATTTTCGCTACGAAATTATGCATAGACCCAATCCTTTTGAGAGATACGTAGCTAATACGTAAATTTTATGTATATGAGGGATATATATTTTTAGATGATATTCAATATACGCGTAGCTGATATGTATATTTTATGCATATCATATACGTCTACGAATTATATCTGTATTAACGTAAAATATACGTATGACATACGTAGTGTATTGTGTGGGAACGGTAAAATTCTTCAAAAAAGAAATTTGATCATCTAATTTAAGATGACCACACTCTCATTTTGTCGAAAATGTCTCTTCTCACCAAGAAAATATCCATGCTTCTGATTGCTGCAATAATTAAAATAAAGATTAAAATAGTATTTAAGGACGTCTTTTAGCAGTGTTCGAAGTTAGTAAAATTGACATATGAGTAGATTAATCGCATAGAAATATTTCAGATTAGAGACTCATTGTGTATTTATAGTAAATGCCGTTTATTCTGTCGAATCCAATACAGTTTCTGCGTGGTTATTACGGTACACCTAACCGATATGGCTTCGCATGCTTTTCTTTATTTAGAAGATTTTAGTTTTTGTCAAGGCACAACCGTTCAATATATGTGTTCGCTTGGTGACCATTGGATGACATTTAATATTTAACAAATGAGGATCGAATACTGATTAAACAATTACATCTGATGACTCAGTGTTCCCTGACTAACTATCGCCTAAAATATTTCTAAGAGCTATTTTCGAAATCCCCAGAACTGAAAGATCAACCTTAAAAAACTATGTAACACTATAGACTATGAGTATAACACAAACCTGCAGTCTTGGGAATTGTGAGTTTCCTAGAAACTAAAAGCCATTTCATGAATAATTTTGTACCCTGAAAATAAATTTGATTTCAGAATTTTCCAATACGTCAATTTTTAGACATTTGGGATCAAATGACGCGAAATTTGCTATTTTTGCCATTTTCATAAATTTACGAGTATTGCGAAAAAAATTGTTTTGAGCCATTGAACTCTAAATATCTGAAAAATGTAACGTGCTAAGACAATTCCGAGATCAGATTCGTATTCAGTATCTAAATTACCAAAGAAACGACGTCTGGTTTGTAAAAAAAACTGAACATTGCAGGTTCTGCATTTAATACCGCGTGTATAGAAAGAGTTATTTCAAAATAGCGCAAATTTGCGAACGTATTTATTTTTTCTAAAGAAAATACATATCGTACGTAACATTTTTTCATTTAATACGAGGGCAGAGTGAAAACTGCGATCGCGAAAATGAGTACACTACAAACCGGCCTCTCGATGAAACGTCTTAAAATAAGACGGAAAAGTGTCTTATTGACGTAAAATAAGACAGATAAGTGTATTGATCAGAAATTCAAGGCACGAATAGTGTCTTATTCGAAGACGTTTCTCTGTCTTTTCTCAAGAAGACATTTATTTTCCGTCTATAATTATAAGACACATATGGTACTGTCTTAAGATAAAGACGCTTAGTCGTCTTAAAGTAAGACACTTCTTCAGGTGTAAGACATTTAACTGAATAAGTTGCTTAAAATAGTAAGACACTTACACAAATAATAGACTTCAAACGTCTTGTTACCTGTGACGTTAAGCATCATTATTCACATGTAACCTTGGATATATCTAGATTATAATCATATCGCATTATCACTTTTAAATTCAATCATTCGTTAATGAAAAGCAAGGTTATATAAGTAAATATAGTAATTTATATCAATAAACTAGCGGTCCCGGCGAACTTCGTTTCGCCTGGAAATGTGGAAAAAATGCTCATTAATCGCGGCGCACGTGTTTGTTCTGCTAGCTCAATAGTATGCAACCGCGCAACTGATGATGCACACAGAGCCATCTACTGGCATTGTATAGCATGTATAGCGTTGTAATTTCTGTCATGTATCAGATATGGCGTTGTATACGGATTGAA
Organism: Xiphydria camelus; assembly: GCA_963678675.1. NCBI lineage: Eukaryota > Metazoa > Arthropoda > Insecta > Hymenoptera > Xiphydriidae > Xiphydria > Xiphydria camelus. The sequence goes on from OY783196.1 coordinate 12,820,038, forward strand.
GCTCCCATACAAAATGTATGGGAAAATTGTTAAATTTTTTTTCGAACACCCTAATCACCTAGAGGTATGAAATATACTTTCCCACCTATCCTCATACCTACCGAATAAGCATAAAAAAGTTCATAAAAATCAGTCGAGCCGTTTCGTAGGAGTTCGAACACGAAATTTGGACACGAGATTTTTATATATATAGATATAATACCTCTACTATAGCATTCAATAGTTTATTAACGAAAAAACGGACGAGCGCACTCTACTGCGCATGGCGTGTACCGTTCGGTATACGATTTTCGGCTCGATTGGAACAGGGTTTATGGCCATCACACACAAAATTCCGTAAGGCCGTAAGACGTAATCGTAAGCAAATAAACCAATCAGGATCAAGTATTCCGTTGTCCGTAACCCCACCACAACGGAATACTTGATCCTGATTGGTTTATTCGCTTACGCTTACGACTTACGGCCTTACGGAATGTTGTGTGTGATGGCCTTTAGCGTACTGTACTGTTTAACTAACTGTACACTCCCCCTCCTTTTTCGACCTCACCCCAACTCACTTTCTGTAGGTTTGTTCCAACCGAGCGGAAAACCGTACATGAACGGTACACGTCATGCGCAGTAGAGAAACGGTCATGCGCAGTAGTGAAAATCCGTCCACTTTCTCTACTGCGCATGACGTGTACAGTTTAGAGTGTACGGTTTTCGGCTCGGTTGGAACAGACGTTGTAAAGTTCAACGCGGCCGACAAGCACGCCATTTTCCGCACAGATAACAGAAACATAAACATTTTCCGGAGGTTGTTTGCTGTGCATGTTTTGCTGTGCAAAAATGTCGAAAAAAAAAGAAAGAACAGTGTTTTGTGCATTAGGTCAACGACGCAAGTGTGTTAGATTTCTCTCACGAGATAATCAGCCTGGCGCTGAAGTTGTGTTGGAAGAGTTTAAGAAATTATGTGCTCGCGATCCAGCATTAAGTTTGGTGATAGCAAACACAGACATTATCATTCAAAAAAAACGTCAAGCATCAGGCATGTGGTATGATGCGGATGACAGCATAATTGATGACAATAGTGAATTGAATATTGTGCTGGTGCAGTCTCCAATGCAAATGAGACTACCAACAACTAACCTAAAAGACTGCACAGGTGGGAAGGTTATTTACACAGAACCCCTCCAGTTGACAAGGTGGATGAACTTTTTGAGACTAAAGAAACTGCGAGTCATCTCGAACGAGTTGAAAAATACGGTAAATAAATTTTTTTTAAATGGAGAAGTTATACGTGACAAGTTTTGTCTGATGGTCTATATATATTTTTTTTGCAAATGAACAATGAGAACAATGAGACTTTCGTGAACGCTAATAATTAAGATGCTGCCATGGTTGAAGCTGGATTTAGCACTTCCAGAGAATCCATTCCTGTAACCCTCCTTTTCCTTAGAGATATACATTCATCATTACTTTTCAATATTTTTATTAGTATTAGTGAAATTTTTTGACGCGATATGTTTATTTCAGTGTTTCGATTTGTGAGAGCTGGATTCATAGTGGATTTGAATACATTTCCAATGAATTTCTGTAATATCGAACTTTATAATAATACTCTGATGAGAAAAATTATTACATTCGATGTTTATTAACTCGCCTGTAATGTATTCATATTGACTATGAATAATTTCGCGCTCACATATACGTTTGAAAATTATACATTTGTGTATAATTATTGTAAGACGTTTTTAGAGTCTTACATTCCAATACATCTAACCGTCTTATTGTTAGTATGAAACGTTTGAAGTGTCTTATTGGAAGACACTTACAGTGTCTAACGTATTAAGATGGTATTAAACGTCTTAAAAGTGACCTCAAGTTTTAAGACATGTAGGTGTCTTAAAATAAGATGGTTGAGTTAGTAGTGTATACGCCCCCATTTGGCGAAAAAAAAAGTTCTGTTCCACCACGACAATGCAACTGCCCATTCGTCTGCCGTTGCAACAGCGTAATTGGTCGAATTGAAGTTCGAATTGCTGCAGCATCCACCTCATTCACTGGATTTGGCTCCCTGCGACTTTTTTCTCTTCCCAGATTTGAAAAAATGGCTGGCTGGAAAGAAATTATCATCAAACGAACACAAGTTATCGCCGCAGCAGATGGCTACTTTACAGACTTTGTGGTGCACCACCATCTACTAGAAAAGTATCGGACTTTTCACTCTGCCCTCGTACATGCCAAAGTTCAGGCAGATTCAGGCACACACTAAATCTTTAAGGGTTTTAAAAAATATCATAATATCGTGTTATACGAAACAGATTGGATAAAATGAATTTAAATAAACTAAATGTTATAGATACAGTGCTAACAATAGCAATCGCTAAGAATTTGGTGAAACTAAGATACGTTTACACGCGCTAATTACTTTCTTTTAACAATCTAGTCTCCACGAAGCCCAAGTTCAGACCGGCACAACGCTCGCGATGTACTACGCTGTGTAAACTGATTCTCAAACTCTAAACTTATAGACTTCCTGGAAACAATAGTACGCTACGATTACTTTTGTTCAATCTAATTTCTGCTAATTATTATGTAATCGTCCCCACTGTGGCGATGTGCCGGACTTTAGCGACAGATGTAGATGAGCCATGATTAGCTAACTTGAATTGCTTCCCATTTGAATAGTACTGATTCCACGACATTTTTTCGTTACAATTATAGTTTTAGAGTTCAACAAGGAATTCACTATTAACAGGTGGTTCAGTGAACCTGGGATACCCTGTACATAGATATATGGTAATAATTTTCCTTGCACCGTTAAAGAAATTTTTACAAATCATACTCATAGAAAAAAGCATTAAGTTACAAAGAAATTATGAAATCTCAATTCCAATATCTGTTCAATATTTCGTTCATGATTCTTGCCCATATTTTCTACGAGAGATGAATTACATGTGTTTTTTAACATAAGATATGAAATGGAATCGATTCTATTTAATCAAGCAGAGTACATAAAAATTGTAGAGCTCGAAAATTTCAATATTTTTTTTCTGAGGCCGAACTCTCTGTAGTTAGTTTCAAGAAGATAGCTCCCAAAAATCAGTTTTTCCGTATTTCTCCGTATTAGATTCAAAAACTAATTCAAACCGAATTTTTTTCGTAAAATTAGTAGATCTTGAAAAAATTGGTTACAAACATATGAGGGGTATATATGCAAAATGCAGCAAATCTATTTTTGTGAAATTTGAGTTAGATACGGGAATCTGTTCTTTATAAGGTCGAACATAATTTAGGTACAAATTCCACCTTAAACCGTTAATAATATAAGGTAGAAAATACGCTTGCTAATGCAAGGCAATGGCCGTCTGCATCAGTTTTTGACGTCTCCTGTGAATTGCTATAAATGTTTTGTTGAATTTTGCATATATACCCCTCATATATTGTTTATAACTTTTGAAAACTTTGGTGCCCTCTATCTTTTTGGGAACTAACTAAAAAGAGTTCGGTTTTAGACAAAAATGTTGCAAATTTCGAGCTCTACAATTCTTGTCCGTATACTTCTCTTCCTCCGACAAGTAGGAAACACGATAAATCGACTGAAAGTTTTAAGATGGCGATGAATGGATACAGGTGGGTATACGGGAACTTGAGATCTTACCTTTTTGACCACCAGAAACGTCATATTAAAAATTCAGCCCCACCCGAATTTTTTTATCCGCCCCCTTCTTTTATGACAGATTGACTATACTGTTAAAGCATTTGCTTATTTAGGCACGTTGTTGCGAATGAGATTCTATTCTTTTGTTGGAAGCAAGGCCGGACTTATACTTTAACTGTTGTGCAACGGTTTCGAAACAGTTGTTGAAATCGATTCGAACCTTTCAATACAACGATCAATTCTGTTTCGGTTCAGATATAAGCAATCAGTTTTGATAAACGCTGTTTATTTTCATGTTTAAAGAGAAAGTAAGGAGGCGGAAGGGAATTAAAAGTTATAATCAATATAGATATTTATTTATATCTACATATATCAATGTTACTCTATTTCCTTTTTCTCCCCAGTTATCGAAACAAACATCCAAACTATTTTGTGGGTAAAAAATTTTAATCTATTTCATATATTTCATCTAAATCAAACTTATATCTAATACATACTTACATTAAAAGTCTTATGTGTATCTAAGTACACGTAATTGAATAATTTAAGAATGCTTTCAACTTGCGAGTAGCATGCCTCCTAAGTAATATAGAATTCAGTAAAAGCTTGCTGTTGGGCGAGAATACGGGGCTCTCCCGAGGGAGTGCTAGCTGCCGAAAGCGCTTTTGTATCATGCCGAAAGAAGACAATACGTAAGTGAACGAATATTAGAGAGTGTTTCCATCGTACCCTTTTGAGTACCTGATGAATAAATCTGAAAATTACTTTCCCGTTGCTAATTAGTACCGAATCCAAAGAACGCGTTTAATACGTAAAGAGGAATATGAATAATCCCTGTGAATTATTTCATTTTAAACATATCGTTCTGCGCAACAAAAAATAAATGTTATTTAGCTATTATATTTGATTTTCATAACTTATTTTCTCTCCTCCAGAGGAGGAGGAGGAGGAGGAGGAGGAGGAGGAGGAGGAGGAGGAGGAGGAGGAGGAGGAGGAGGTTGTATTCGAAGTAGAAAGAAAAAAAATTAGTGAAAAAAAATTCGATTTTTCACTTTGAATTTTCTAAATTCGTGAGCGACCTCTAGAAAATATTTAATCGTACTTATCTTTGGTTGCTCATTGGTGCAAGCTCAATGGTTGCTCGTTGGTGCTAATTATTCATTGATGGGAGAAAAACGTTACACGATGAACAACGAAGCGGTCGGCCCTCGACTTCACGCACTTCGAGTGTTGTCGAGCATGTTCGAAGGATCTGCCTCCGAATATTGAGATAAGCCTTGCAACACTTCACAGGATCATTTCTGATTAAAACGATAACACCACGAACTTCACAATCGGCGGTAGGAGCGAGTGGAGTCTTCATGGCGACTGGGGCGTGACTGACCTTGCGATGAATGCACGCGCATAGGAATTTTACAGGGCTTGCACTACACACAGATAAATATTCCCTCCAAATTCCAAATGTTTCCTGCCAAACAAACGGGTTTTAAAAAATGGTGAATCTTACTTTTGAGGCGACCCTCGTACTAAATCGTGTCAATTCTGCCTACTTCTAACAATGTTAAAAGACGGCCCTTAATCATTTCGAAGTGCTCGGTCATTTTCACATGAAAAGAATCGAGTGCCGTAGTATACATTCTTGTGTGGCGCATTCATTTTGTTTAAACCCTACCGAAATATATCGTTTCGTGCCACTCGGCTGTAGAATATTGTAAATTAAACTTCAAAATGAATTCAGGACGTCGCAAACAAGGATTGGGAAGATATAATACTGTCAAGTACACCCAGGCCGGTTTGAAATAGTAGATAATCGCTGCTTTGCTTTGATAGGGGCACAACAAAAAATATCGTTTTTGCGTTTTGTGTAATAATCAACTGTTTACTTTGTGATCTTTATCAAGAAAACAGGCGTATTTCTGTTGCCAGTCGTTTTCCGCTAGAGTGCACATTTTGTATAACATTTTTACTTTGTCAAATTTTTAAAATTCGTCTGTAAACTTATCATATTTCGAGTTATGCCCCTCTCAAAGCAAATCAGCGATGTTACAGAAAACATTTTCTGATATACAAGCAGCAGCCGGCAAGATCTTAAATCTCAAAGAAGTGAATATTAGCAAAGTTGTACAATCGTACTTTCAATCGAAAGTTGACTCCCAACAACCTAGTTGCAACTCCGATACTTAAAAGAGGAAAAACCGTGGAAGATCTAAAAAATATCTCAATTACCACACATAAATAAGGTCAGTGACAACAAGAAAAAATACTTAATGTCAATGATTCCTTATCTACAAGACAATAAATACCAAGCATTCTACACTAATTTGACCAAATAATATACTGGCACTTAGCCCGTTTCCCAATTTAAAAGAATTTTTTAATTATTTTCAAGTTTTCATTTTTTTCTGTTGTTTTTGTCGTAGTATATTTAGACTTTCACAATTTGGCACTTAGGCCCGCCGCAAATTGAGCCCAGCACACGCACGGCACACGTGCAGCGCACACCCAAACCATCTTGTCCACGCGCGTCCACGTTTTTATTCCCTTACCGCATATTGAACCCAGTAGTGGCCCACACTAGCACCTCGCAGCATGGCATCCCTCGGTGAAATCTTGCTAGATTTAGAATCGGATTCGGAAACCGAAGAAGTAGTTGTACTCGTTATCGAGGAAAAGAAAAAGAAATAGAAATGCTTACCTAAATGCAAGGATAACCCTTTGTTGCATAATTTTTTTTAATAGGTAAATGAAAAATTATTTTTGGTATTCGATCATATTTCTGATTAGTTAAAAAAAATTATAAAAAATGCTTATTACATTTTAACGCCTATTTAAACAAAAAACAAATGTTTGCATATTAATAACAACATGCAACTGTTAACAAAACTAATTTGCATATTTGCATATTTACATCATCAGCCATACTTCTCTCCTCTTCAAACAAGCTCATGCTACCCACGATCCACGAAATCTGTGCGATGAATAGGCCCGCCGCATATTGAGCCCAGCCCACGCACGGCACACGTACAGCACACGCGTGGGTTACTTTGTAAGACATGATTTCAAATGGAGTGGCGCATATTGGACCCAGCTCAGAGTTAGCCCAGGCTGTCGCCAGCCACGCGTGGAGAGTTTTGTATTCACCGCACAGATTTCCTGGATCGTGGGCAGCGTGAGCTTGTTTTAAGAGGGATGCCATGCTGCGAGCTGCTAGTGTGGGCCAGTACTGGGTTCAATATGCGGTAAGGGAATAAAAACGTGGACGTGGACGAGATGGGTTGGGTGTGCGCTGTACGTGTGCCGTGCGTGGGCTGGGCTCAATATGCGGCGGGCCTTAGCCCCTTTGTTACTTTTGCTCTTCATTTAGCTATACCTCTTCGATAAATAAATGAAATAGATGTGAGTACATATGACATTGGAGATATCTGTGCTGCAAGATGTCGTCTTGATGATGAACAATTCATGTTAATTGTTGCTTTGTATATATCACCTAACAAGAAACTTGATGATATTATCGAATTCATTCATCACGTGTTGTTATCATACACACAAGCGATGGTGCAAGCATGACTAATTGTAAGAAAGGACTGGGGACTCTACCAATAATACTGAGCGGTGACTTCAATGCCCAGTTCTGCAAACCTGAAAGTCAACCTCTCATTAACTTTTTGGCTAGAGAATTCAATTTAAAAATCAATAATAATATGAATACTCCAACTACCAGGTCGGGTACAACAATTGATGCTGTATTCTCTAGGAATCTAGAAAATATTAAATCCGATAAGTTTGTGTCGTATTTTAGATATCATAAGCCAATTGTCACTATGAGAGACACTGATAATAATTCTATGGATACAGATTCATAAAAAAAATGAGAAACTAATTACTGTAATTGATTCATATTCTTCTCAAATTGAATAACGAATATCTTGTTAACTATATTTGAAAACATTAATTTTGAATTGGTTTTTCATTTAAAATCATACCCTCATCCTTACTATAGCCAATTATAATTTCTTGTTCAATAAAAAAATACTAATAACTTATCTCTATCTATCTGTAGGTCATAAGCAAGAAGTTTAAGTTTCACTTCTGTCGTACGCGGACTTCAAGGACACTGTTTTATTTTGGTTAGCATGCTGTATGTATGTAAATACTCTTTAATTTTGAGTATACTGGGGCTCGCCAAATACTTTCTTGTTTAATTATAAATTTATATTAAACTTTCAAAGTATTTTATTTAGATTCGAAATTATTATTTTATTTAAAATTCTAGTACCTATTTATTGGTCATTTTTTGTATTTGGTACAAATAACTGATTTCGTGAATGTTTTTGTTTCAAAGACACGAATTCTGTTCTTTTTGTGATAAAGAGTGATAAGTTATGAACGCAATAGTATTTGGCGGATTTTTTTTATACCGAAGGTGTTTTTGGGGTATCATATATTCGTATAAAGAAACGTTTCATTTTATCGTATTATTTCCAGAATGTTAAATTTCAAATTTTCAGCCATAGTTCTTTTAATTATATTTAGAAACCAAAACATTCTTGCCAATCAAATTTTATAAGAATCAGATGAGTGTTTTAGTGTATTAATCTATTATGACGTAGAGACAGACAGACAGATGGACAGATAGACAGGCAGACAGACAGATATACGAAAGCATTTTCGCTTTACCCTGTCGAATAGTAGACCTCACTACATTCGGTCAATAACATTCTGTAAAAGTAAGAATATGGCAGAGTATATTTTATAAACTCGCCAGTAAAGTTAGTTTTGATTGAGGTCGCTGATTAACGCGGTATAGAAACAATTAGCCCCTTTAGCTAAAAAGCAGACACATGTGCCGTCTGCTGTTGAAGCCTATAGGGGTACTCAGTACTGCTCGCATGGAGATGTTCGCGTCGAATAGAAGTCGCTTGGGGATTATGCTCCTCTTCGTTCTCCCTCCCATTAAGCCTCCTTAATTATTCAATCGCAGTTTACGTTACGGGTTCACTATCTGCAGCAACAGCAGCAGAATTAGGTATAAGGTAAAATAGATCGAGGTAAGAGGTACCATTTTCGGCATTTCTTGTTCGAAATTAAACAATAGTCATATTATGATATGATGGAATAAAAAGTACCAACAATTGTAAATCAAATTTTCACTATAGTGAAAAAAGAAAAGATGGTAGTAATGTTACGCGCCTGAAAGTAATTACTTTGGCTTGATAACTGCTTAGAATTAGTTTTACAACTCGCTTCGCAAAGTCGACGGATTTAGTACCTGGTCGATTCTTTTTATAGTTACATTACATTCTTCATATAAAAAATAGGAAATAATACAGGTGATATTCATAACACTAAATCTGTTGCAAAAATACATAAAACATTTTTTTAATTTTCATAGGAAGTAAATGTTCCACAAATGAAAAAAAGGAACCACTTGGTACTTCATTGTTCTTCAGTATCTACAAGTAGATTTATCAGTATTTTTATAAGAAACTTTGTGGAACGAATTAAATTTCATTAGTGGTATTATAAAAACAATAGAATAAAATAAATAAGGACACTCACCTATTTTATTCATCGACAGTAATAAGCTGATCATACAAGTATCAAAAAGACTATAATAAAGAAATATCAAGGAAAACGGTTGTTTCCCACGCCAAGGACGAAACGGAATTACCAAGGCACTTACTCCGCCGATCGTTTATACCTATTCTAGAAGAATTAATATTTACGGGCTCTTCGATATGAAAAGATAGATTCATTACATCATTACCATCTTAACAATTCTACGAGGGTTATTTTGAAATTAAGGTCCGATTTCTTATAAAAAAATCTGTGATGGTTTATTTTTTATATGTATTCGGACCTTACTTTCCGAATAACCCTCGTATTAAGCCTGCATTCGTATCAATCGGTAGGCTCTACTCAGAGATATCCATTCGTCCAATATCGGCTTGCTTAATATCCTGTAGTAAACTTTTTTCGTTTTGGTCGTCGCCGTCGTTCGGGCTGAAGGTATCAATCACTATCAAACAGTCGCGTCGGTTCGAGTTTCCCTCTCTCTTTGTCTTCTCTGTCCGCCCCACTCTTTCACTCTTTCTACTAATTAGCATACACATTTCCATCGTACCTTTTCTCCAATAGAGATGCTACGCCGCAGCAGGCGAACTTCACAGTTCAGCGCAGCCGATCTCACATGTGATTTATTTCAGGATATACATTAGCTTTCCTCATTTCTGCCGATTATTCTCAATTTCGTAAGTGTGTATGCCACACTCATATTTAGTAAAATCTAAAATCTTTAATTTTGTTAACCAGTTTCATTTTATTTTAAGACACTGTTAAAGATATCAGCAAAACCTTATTGGTATTCAAGGGTAAAAATAGAGATTCTCTCTCTAACAGTGCTCGGATAGAGGTTGGCTTTCGTCGTTTCAAATGATCTTTTTCAGCCTCGAAGGTTCGTATACCGCATTCCGTGACTTCTGTAATTTATAATTTTGTTAACCAATTTCTTTTTATTATTCTAGGAAACGGTCATGAATATTTGCGAAAACTTACTAGGGCCGGAAGAAAGGATCGGTTATAACAGTGCTTGATAGAAGTCCGTTTTCGTCGTTTTCATTAATTTCTGATGTTGAATGTTCTCATGTCGAACATGTTAACATAGTCTGGCTATGGTTAGATCCGTATTCAAAGAAGGTCGTGTGCCGAATAATTTGCATGTCGACTCTTACAAGGAATTCTACAATTCCAAATTCAAAGCTCTTAATGCAGAATTAAGTTCTTTGTAAGAATTAAGTAAGAGGTCACGTTTGCGTCGATTAAGCCTCCAATGACGATAGATGCTGCGTACTCTTTCGGCACACCTGAGTTCGTCATTTAGCCAGGGAGCATGCTTAGTATAATTGACTTTAAAACTTGCTAATTGGTGCAATCCGGTCAATAACACTAAAAAGTCTATGATCAAATTCCGCTAGCCCTGAGTCGATAGAGGAGGCTTAATTAACGAGGGCACTCCAATCTATGGTTAACTCAGCTTCAGCATCTTGAAGTTTATTAGTTTTACGAGCAAGAATGAATTTCTCAGTGGGTTTAATATTGTGTACCGTAAAGTGACATAACTGACCAAAATTAAACTTCAAATACGAATATCTTTGCTTGGGCTTTAGCTTATTTGTTCGTTTAGTGGCCCACTTTGGGGCTCAATATAACCAATTAAATTGCACCATTAGGTTTTTTCTTTGCAAATTGTAATAAGCCATTAAAAAACCCTAGTGGTCAAAGTTAGGAACGATGAACATAACTTTGACCGACCCCTTAAAATAGACATTATATTAAAATTAAAGCCTCTGTTCTGACCCTCAGATTCGCTTTTAAAAAATATTAGGTAGGTAGTAAAACAGTTTCCGCTTATTTTAAAGCAAAACATTAGATCAAAAATTAAAAATAAATCATTTTATTCTTATAAATCTTAGGGGTAGGTACCTACCAAAACAGTGAAGTCTTAGTAAAAACAAAATAAACAAACAAACAAAAACTTTAAAGAACCAATGTAGAAGATTCTAAACATGTTTGAACAAAAATAAAACTTGAAAGAAATGAACAATAAAGGGAAAATAATCATTCTATTTTTAGCTGTAGGTTGCCAATATCTTTAAATAATAACCCGCGTTTAGTATCAAGGAGTTTATTCAATTTAAAAATAATAGCATCTTTAGACACTACTGATATATCATCTGCTATAGGCCAAATAAATTTTAATTTTTTATTTCGCATGAATTTTATATCGAATTCGTATCCCATGGAAATTATTTGGCCAACATAATATTTTGGTTGGTTATTTATAGTTTTGAAGAACACTAATACATAGTCATCCGCCGGTCAAAGTTATCGGCACAAGTTGAGATTTTATGTTATATTCACATTTTTTTTATATTAAAAAATACACGGCAGATTTGGTTTAAAGTTAATACAATCACATCACAATAATATAAATCACTTACCTGCGTAATATTGTTGATTAAAACGAGGTAGTTTTTGAGCACCGATAGGAAATTTACAAGCTTTAAATTCACTGCACTTTTTCTGCAGAGTGGTACAAGTTTCTACTAGCATTGTACCTTAACGTACGTACTGAAGTGCCTTACAGAGCACAGCGTTAAAGCAATTACAAAGAGGTATAAAGTTGATATATCAGCGAATAATACAATACAAGCAGAGCACAGCATTAAGGTAATTGTGAAAAGGTTTAAAGTAGGTATAAACGAATAATACAGCAGAACACAGCGTTAAAGCGATTATAAAAAGGTATAAAGCAGGTATAAGCGAATAATACAAGCAAGATTGAATGCCAATTTGGCATGTACAAGACAGAGGAGATAATAGCAAATAGAACTGCTTGTGCGACTCTAGGTAGCCAAGAACAAAAAGAAAACATTTAAAGCGGAATGCAATTATTAAATTTAGGCAGATAAAGAATTTAAGCAATAAATGAAAGCAGGAGGGGTACCCTGTCTCTGGAGCGCGGAAGTTCTCAGGCTTGGTAGGTTATTCCATGGTCGAAGCTACTGTGTTGTCATCGAGGAGCCCGCTTGGAGATTGATCGTCAGCACGCGTGGTGGTTGTAAAGATTAATGAGCTTTAGAACATCGTCTTGGGACGTTATTGTGTGTATCAATTCTCCGTCAGTTTTCCTAGCTAAGACTGTCGCAGCAGAGTACCACACGTATTTGAAGCCTGCGTTCCTGAGCATAGATTTGGCATTGATGAGCAGCCGATGGACATGACCAGGCAGCATTTCATTAAGGTAGATGGTCGGGTCGCCTGTTACGACCGGTGGATCCAGCAGTTCCAGGCTTTTAAGGAATTTACTGAGTTGGGAATACTTGAGCAATCCGGGCTTTCGTTTGGCTGATATGACTCTGATTACGATTCCAGGATTTTTGCAGCAGATAGCAAGAGGTATTCTCGGCGGTGTTGTATTCTCATCCTTATTACCCGATCTGGGGAGGGAACCATCTTGTTAAGTCTTACGAAGAAGTCTGGTGTTAGAGATATCATCATGGGCAAGGTCGAGCTTAAGCACGCCAAAAATACTGTGAACTACCCGGAGTGAGAGTTCGCTTGATAAACCATTAGTGGGCAGTCCCGTGACAACGAGTTCGCTGACAGCCATTTGCTTGACTAAAGCGCGGTGCGTATGTAGTGTACTGGAGTTAGCGGCTGCAGCAAGTAGATCAAGGTTGGGGTTAGTGCTTGAAGGTCCAGCAGCAGCAGCATTAGAGTTGGATAAGACATCTACGCAAGCTTCAAGTTGTCCAAGGGTCTGCCTAACATCTGCATATTATCCTGTTTTAAGTCAGCGGTCGTGACTTTCAAGGCCCCAATCTCCCCACAGACGCTTTCAATTTTAGATTGTATCAAAGGAAGAACCGTATTAAGCGTGTTCTCAATTCTGGAGATGCCCTCTATCATTTTAGCCTGAATAATTCTGCTAGATTTTAGCTTGGTGGTCGGATTGCCTTCAGGATCGCTAGTAGCAGATCTTTTAGATCGTGCAGGTTGCGCAAAGTTAGTCGAACCCTGAGAAGCCTCAGGGTCACTAGAATTTCCAACCGTGTAGCCTGTTCGCTTGTCGGACATATTGAGTAAGTGCACTGTAGCCGTTGGTCTTTAATAAATTAAGTTAGACAAAGCTGATGATGGGTAATCCCCGCTAGATGGTGACAGTGTAGCAGCGATTGTGGCGGTCTGGCCGCCAGTCTTTCCGCCGGCAGCACTGTCGCACACGGCTCCTTGTCCAGGGGGCCCAGTCCGATTGACCCCGTCTATGCAGGCGTCCCTTCACACGCGGAAACCGACGCCGCCGACGCACAGTACTTTATCCAGTGGACAAAAATCAGATTTTTACTTACGTGATATAGAAAAACTAATTCGTTGAAATCAAAAAGTAATGCCCCTTATACCCACACCTATCCGTTTCTGAACAATGGAATCACCGTTGCCATGCAAATAAATAAAGAAAGACGTGTCACAGCGTAAACATTCTCGTCTCAACAGAATTACGAACTTCTTTTTATAAATTATTTTAAATGTGTATGTAATCTACAAGGTAAGGGGATTTTTATTCACTTTATATAAATAAGAAAAGTGTTGACATACCAAAAAAATATTCGTAAGACTTATATTTCTTATGTTCTTACACATATGATTGCGAAGGCTATTTCTCAAAAAGTTCCAAAAACCTCCTTTTCAGTTTATTATTTTATTAAAGCTTGTACATTCCTCTTAATATCTATATATCGTTTTATTTGTTCAGGGCTGCTCAAACCAAACTATAGATATTTTCGTTATGAGGGCGCGAAACGCCCGAATGACGAACTCTATTTTTTGTCACTTGTAAGTGTCAAATACGAGGTTGACGGGGTTCGAGGCGGGGTGTTGGGGGGCTCACTTTATATAAATAAGAAAAGGGTTGACACACCGAAAAAAATATTCGTAAAACATATTTCTTATTGGGCGTTTCGCGCCCTCATAACGAAAATATCTATAGTTTGGTTTGAGCAGCCCTGAGCAAATAAAACGATATATGGGTATTAAGAGGAATGTACAAGCTTTAATAAAATACTAAACAGAAAAGGAGGTTTTTCGAATTTCTTGAGAAATAGCCTCCGCAATTATATGTGTAAAAACATAAGAAATATAAGTTTTACGAATATTTTTTTCGGTGTGTCAACCCTTTTCTTATTTATATAAAGTGAGCCCCCCAACACTCCGCCTCGAACCCTGTAAACCTCGTATTTGACATTTAGTGACAAAAAATAGAATTCGTCATTCGGGCGTTTCGCGCCCTCATAACGAAAATATCTATAGTTTGGTTTGAGCAGCCCTGAGCAAATAAAACGATATATAGGTATTAAGATGAATGTACAAACTTTAATAAAATACTAAACTGAAAAGGAGGTTTTTCGAATTTTTTGAGAAATAGCTTCCGTAATCATATGTGTAAAAACATAAGGAATATAAGTTTTACGAATATTTTTTTCGGTATGTCAACCCTTTTCTTATTTTTAAAGTGAATAAAAATCCACTTACCTTGCAGATTACATACACATTTAAAGCCCCCCCCCCCCCATTATAAATAAAAATATCATAAGTATTTAAAAAAATATTCGTAAAACTTATATTTCTTATACTTTTACACGTACGATTGCGGAGACTATTTCTTTAAAAATTCCAAAAACCTCCTTTTTAGTTCAGTATTTTATTAAAGCTTGTACATTCCTCTTAATACCTATATATCGTTTTATTTGCTCAGGGCTGCACAACTATAGATATTGTCATTATGAGGGCGCGAAACGCCCGAATGACGAATTCTATTTTTTGTCACTAAGTGTCAAATACGAGGTTGACGGGGTTCAAGGAGGGGTTTTGGCAGGGGTTTTGCCCCCGCCCCCCCCCCCCAACACCCCATTACAAACAAACAAATCATAAGTATTTTTTAAAGTAAAAAGAAAGAAATAAACAAACAAAAAAAGAACTTTAGAACAAAATTTAAATGTTTATTATTTTGAATTTTCGCAAATATAACCATATTCGTAATCAGCGACCCAAGAAATCCCCCTATACCAAATTTAGCATGAATCCGTCGATTTTCGAAAATCTCGTCCGCCATATTGGATCCATCTTCAATTTTTGAAATCTACTTCAGATTCGTGATCAGCGACCCAAAAACCCCCCTTATATCAAATTTGGCTTGAATTCGTCGATTTTCGAAAATCTCGTCCGCCATGCTGGATCCGCCATATCAATTTTTGAAATCTGACTTCAGATTCGTGATCAGCGACCCAAAAAAACCCCTATACCAAATTTGGCATGAATTCGTCGATTGTCGAAAATCTCGTCCGCCATACTGGATCCGCCATCTTGAATTTTTGAAATCTGACTTCAGATTCGTGATCAGCGACCCAAAAAACCTCCTTAACAATCATTTATTCACTGTTTGATTAACCGTCAAGAGGAATTTCTATTTTTGTCCACTCTCCCATATACCGGGGAGCACTGTGCGACGGGCGCGGGCACCACGCGGGAGAGTTCAGCCACGACGATCATTGAGTGCGGACGTACCATGTGTGTAGCCGCTAGCTTGTGTCTCGAATAAAGACTTCGTTTTCGTCCCGTTCTTTCCTTTCGTCCCGCGTGGCTGCTTTAGTGGTGACCCCGACGTGATGTGCATGGACAGTGGACGCGAATAAAAGTAACACTACACGTGCATCAAGAACAAAGAAAAATGGCCACACAGCATACGCCGCTGAGAACGCCGCCTCAGCACACCGGCGTAGAGTTGACTTCGACGTCTCGCAATGGCGAGCGCCCGCAGGGCCAGCCCAGTAATGACAACGCCGAGAACAACGGTAATGCATTCGATAATCAACCACGTGTCGACGCTCTCCACGTGAGATTGCCGCCATTTTGGGATACTATGCCGGACTTGTGGTTCTTGCAAATCGAAGCCACGCTCGATAACCGTGGCATCCGAAACGACAACAGGAAGTACAACCTCGTCCTCGAAGCCCTCAGCGTGGAAACAATGCGACATGTGTCCGACATCCTTCGACACCCTCCGGAGGATAACAAATACCAAACTTTGAAAACAACGCTGATCAATAGTCTCACAGACTCTCGCGAGCGACAAATACAAAAGTTCCTCAATGAGATACAGCTCGGCAGCAGAAAACCCTCGCAGCTCCTCAGGGAGATGCAGGAGCTAGGCGGTGAGTACGTATACGCAGAGTTCTTGAGATCCAGGTTCATTCAATGCATGCCGGCGAGCATACGCACCTTCCTGGTCGGCAGTACCAACCTATCGTTAGAAAATCTGGCAGACACCGCAGACAGACTAATCGAGTCCTGTGGAGCCGCCTTCGTCATGGCCACGGAGCGTCATCCAGACCAACCAGACCAAGAGGCGAGCGCGGTCGACAGTCGTCTCACCTTGATCGAGAAAAGTATGGAGAGGCTGACGACCGTTATCAACCAACTCGCCATGAAACAGCAAGCGAACAGCCTCAGTGCCAACGAAAATAATCGAAACACAAACAACTCCTTCCGACGAAGATACCGTTCTCGATCTAGCAGCAGGCCGGCCCGGCCCGGTACCGAGGGCATGTGCTACTATCATGCTAGGTATGCCGCAGATACCAAGCACTGCTGCCAACCTTGCAGTTACGGGAAGACTACCAGTTCGGAAAACTAATTCCACCAACCCAAGTGGAGACGGTTGGGAATGGTGGTGAGAGACCTTTCGAGGAAACACGTCTTCACGTCAGCGACAAACTCACGAATATGACCCTCTTGATTGACTCCGGCTCGGTTGTGACAGTTCTACCAGCTCACCGTGTTACGGGCAAACTGGAACCATCAACGTTCACACTGCACGCGGCCAACGACCCGAAAATCGCCACTTTTGGGGAGAAGCTAATGACGCTGGATTTGGGACTACACCGACCATTCCGCTGGTTCTTCATCGTCGCCGACGTACAATCACCGATTATTGGGGCCGATTTTCTCAAGGAGCATGGATTTCTCGTGGACCTGACGAATCAGCAGATCATCGACCCTCTCACCGGACTAACCGTGAAGGGCACGCTCTCTTCGACAGTTGTGCATAGCATCTCGACAGTGAGCGACCACAGTGAGTTCGCTGAGCTCCTAAAAGAGTACGTTGATATAACAGTACCCTCGACAGCCGCACTACCGGAATCTCATGGATCCGTATACCATCATATCGAGACGACTGGACCCCCAGTAGCCCAGAAACCCCGAAGACTCGTAGGGAAGAAGTTGGAAGTACTACGGGAAGAGCTACAGTATCTCCTAGATAAGAAAATGATTCAACCGTCGAAGAGTCCGTAGGCCAGGCCCATTCACATCACCCAGAAACCGTCAGGGGGATGGCGATGCTGCGGAGACTTCCGGGCCCTCAACGCAAAGACGATACCGGATCGTTATCCAACTGGTCATAGCCATGACCTATTTCAACAACTACACGGGAAAGTAATATTTTCTACGCTCGATCTGACGCGCGCGTATCACCAAATACCTGTAGCACCGGACGATGTGCAGAAAACCGCCATCACGACGCCACTCGGTCAATACGAGTATCTGGTGATCCCCTTCGGACTCCGAAATGCGTCCCAGACCTTCCAAAGATATATGGATTCGATTTTCAGAGACCTTCATTATGTCATCGTGTACATCGACGACATCCTGATCGTCTCAAAAACGCCCGAGGAACACGTTCGTCACGTAAGGATAGTCCTAGACAGACTCCGGGAACACAAGTTAACTCTCAACGTCGACACGTGTGCCCTCGGCAGAGCGGAACTCACGTTTCCCGGATACACCATCAACCCTGACGGGTACAAGCTACCGGCCGGCAGAGTTAAGTCTATCCTGGAATACCCCCGTCCAGAAACGATCGTCGAGCTTCGCAGATTCCTCGGCCTCCTGAATTATTATCGACGGAGTATTCCTGGCGCAGCTGCACTGCAAGCGCCGCTGAACGAGTTCCTAAAATATTCCAAGAAAATTGATTGAAATTAAACAAGTGCAAACAGAGCATTGCCGAAGTAGCTCTGACTACCTTTCTCTCTCCCGACGCTCCGCTCAGGCTAACGACGGATGCCTCGGACGTCGCAATCGGCGCCTTGCTCGAACAGCTAGATGGGGACGACTGGAAACCCGTGGGATTTTTCTCCCGGAAACTATCGACGACGGAAAAGAGGTACAGTACGTATGATAGAGAGCTTCTAGCCGTGTTTTCCGCCACGAAGTTCTTCCAACACATACTTGACGGTCGGAACTTCGTCATTCGCATGGACCACAAGCCGCTCACATATGCGTTTCAAAGGAAGTCGGAGAAAGCATCGGACAGACAACTACGGCAAACTGATTACACCGCCCAGTTCAATACGGAAATCGTTTACCTCAAAGGAAACGAAAATTCGGTAGCGGACGCGTTGTCGCGAATCCAAGCCATTAGCCAGATCGACATGCCGAGGGTCCTATCAGCGAGGGAAATTGCGGACGCGCAGGCAGCAGACAACGAGTTGCAAAACCTAATTCAGGGCGCGTCATCCCTGGCCCTGCAACATCTCTCAGCTTAACCTGGAACATCGCTCTATTGCAACATCGCCGATGGGATTGTTCGACCATACATCCCGGCGTCCTTACGCCGAAAAGCTTTCGACTCTGTGCACGCGCTGTCTCATCCGAGTGGGCGAAGCACGAACCGCCTTCTCCGACAGAAGTACGTCTGGCCGGGCATAAAGAAAGACGCGTTGCATTGGTCTCGGACGTGTAAAACCTGCCAAAAGTCGAAGGTACATCGTCACAACAGGCCGGAGCCAAGCCACATCGAAGTACCGGACAATCGTTTCAGCCATGTACATATGGATATCATCGAACTCCCCGTGGTCGAGGGGTATAGGTACTGTTTGACAATGATAGATAGGTTTTCGCGGTGGCCGGAGGCAGCCCCCATGAAGGATATCATGGCAGATACCGTGGCAACAGCGTTCTTCACGCACTGGATTTCGCGGTTTGGCACACCGCTCACAATAACCACGGATCAAGGCAGCCAATTTGAATCTGCCTTGTTCACTTCGTTGGCGAGCTTGGTCGGCGCCAAGAGGATTCGAACTACGCCGTACCATCCAGCGTTTAATGGATTAATTGAATGCTGGCATCGGACGCTAAAGGCTGCGCTCATGTGCAGCAGACAAGTTCCATGGATCGAGCTGCTACCAACGGTACTACTCGGACTTCGTACATCGTACACAGAAGACTTAGGAGCTTCCTGCGCCGAGATGCTGTACGGAACCACGATCAGAGTACCGGGTGAATTCTTCATCAATGCTGAGATGCCGGCGGACTCGAAAATCTTCGTGGAAAAATTCCGCGAACACATGAGAGGACTTCGACCAACACCGACCGCGCACCACAATAAAGCTCGACCACATTCATCCTGAAAGATCTGTACAGCAGCTCACACGTCTACCTGAGGAACGACTTGGTGAAACCACCCCTCGAACCGCCGTTTGATGGACCCTATCGCGTTATCAAGAGACTCGACGATAGACGTTTCATCATCAACGTGAACGGCTCTGCCACCCGCCTACATCGATAAAAATGAGTCGGATCACCAAGAGGGGGAACTAGATATCCAACCACACCAATGGAGATCATCAATGGACTCACCAACCAGGACATATACCATAAGAGAGTTTCGTTCCTCTCGAATACGCCCCAACGTAGCCGAGGTCACTGAGGGGGAGTCGCTGTGGCGGTCTGGCCGCCAGCCTTCCCGCCGGCAGCACTGTCGTATGCGGCTCCTTGTCCAGAGGGCCGAGTCCGATTGGCCCCGTCTGCGCAGGCGTCCCTTCGCACGCGGGCACGACGCGGGAGAGTTCAGCCACGACGATCATTGAGCGCGGACGTGCCATGTGTGTAGCCGCTAGCTTGTGTCTCGAATAAAGACTTCGTTTTCTTCGAGCCCGTGCGTTTTCGTCCCGTTCTTTTCTTTCGTCCTGCGTGGCTGCTTTACGATCATCGATCGATGGCACAGAAACCCAATTTGGCCAAGTTAAGATGGTAAAGACGCTCAGGAACAGAAAGAACTAGATGACAGCACTCGTCAATTCCATACTAGCTATGCACGAGAGAGGGACATGCGCCGGGCATGCGCAGAGAGCAAGAAATGGTTAGCCAGCCTAACCTCCAAATGCATTTACAGAAAAGAAATGAAGTCTTGCGAGCTTCAAGTACTTCACAGTGCAGCAATGATACGATACAAGAAGGCTGCAATTTCAGAACAAGGGTAATTCACAAGCAGAATGCACCCGGGGACGAGACAATGCAGAAGAAAACTCAAAGATAACAGAGCACACGGCCAAACACAACCACTGCGTACAAGAGAGGGAGAGAGAATTAGAATTAGAATTAGAATTAGAATTGTTTATTGCAGCTAGGACCAGTAGGTCCTGTAGGCAACCCGTTTCCCGGGGAAAAACCAGATATGATGTGAGAGCATCACAACCCGGCGCCTCCATCGTAATAAACATCTCACAAAATGAAGAAAATTAAACCAGAGATACAGCCTAAAACTACTTTACAAAATAAACAATCTTCGTTGAAACTACAAAATAACTTAATTGAAAATCTTCCTCGCTTAAAGTACTAAGTAGGATAGCAAAAAATAAGTTTACAAAAAATAAAAGTAAAAGTAAAATTAAACTTAACAAAGAGTTTCTCCTCAAGGATACGACGCCACTGGCACCAAACGCCTACCACTCGCCAGTATCTTCCATAACACCGTCCTGAACATGCTCCTCAAGGCATCAAGCACCTCCGCTGGCAGAGCATTCCAGCCCGCTGCCGCCACCGTGCTGAACGCTTTCCTCCTAACCTCCGTCCTAAAACGAGCGATTTTCATCCTACGCCTCCCACCCTCTCGCGTGACCATACCCCGCGTCTCGGCCCACTCAAAAAGCACCCGTAGGTACCAAGGCCTCCCCTGTGCCAATACCGAGTGAACCTGACGCATCAAGCTCAGCTCTCTCCTCTCCCCCACCCTCAACCACCCCAACCGGCGATAGTAGGGAGAAATGTGGCTGAACCTGTCCACATCAAAAATGAACCTCACACATGAGTTGAACGCGACTTCAATAATATTGTTGCCCTCCTTCGAAATCCCGAAGAGAAGCACGCTACAGTAGTCGACAACAGGAATGACCAGAGCCCTAACAAGCGCAATTCTCGCTGTGCTTGGCAGCAAGCTCCGACACACTTTCAGCCGATACAGGGACGCGTTGATCACCTTCGCTACCGCTATCGCCTGCTCCCGCCACTGAAAATTATCCGTGAGAATAACACCGAGGACCTTGACTGAGCGCCCAAACGGCACCACTACGCTCCCGTTCACGAGCTCCGGCAAATCCTTCTTTTCGAGCCTTCTAACGCTAGATCCGCTCCCAAACAAAATCGCGTGTCTTCTCGCTATTCAGCAACAGACCGTTCGTCAACGCCCAGATACGTATTAAGAGAATATCGCGGTTCAACCGAATACTCATCTCCTCAATATTTACAAGTCTCCCTACAAAAAATTTGCAGATCATCTGCATATAAATTATAGCTACAACTCGAAAGCGCATACTTCAGGTCCGACATGTAAAGGGAGAAAAGCAGCGGTCCCAATACTGAGCTCTGCGGCACTCCTGCGGATTTCTCAATAAACCGCGAGCGCGTGACTCCCTCTTCTAATACAGCCTGCGTGCGCCAGCTCAGATACGATTGAAACCATGCGACCGCAGAATCCGACAGCCGCAGATTAGCTAGTTTGAGGAGCAGAATGTTATGCTGCATCCGATCAAATGCCTTTGAAAAGTCAAAGAGCACCATCCCGGTCAGTTGCCGATTGTCTATTCCCTCACTAACATACTCCCCGATTCTGAGTAAGGCCGTCTGCGTACTATAATTTTTCCTGTACGCCGATTGATAAGGATCTAGTGCATCTTCCCCCTCCAAAAACATACAGAGTTGATCCGCCACTATCTTCTCCACAATCTGCGACAATGAACATAATAACGAAATTGGTCTATAGTCCGAAGAACTCACAGGCGATTTCTTTTTCGGAATCGGCCTGATCAGTGCCTGCTTCCATACCTCCGGAAACGACGACGACTGCAGCGAGAAATTAATCAGATGGAGTAGCAGTTGAAAGATGACTGGAAGCGCAATGTTTATTAGTTTCATAGAAATGCCGTCCGCCCCCGGGGAACAACGCGATGCCGCTAATACCGCCTTAGACAGCTCCTCCTCCGTAACAAGAGAGAAAAAGAATCGCGAACTATCTAACTCTCGAGGCCGAACAGCCGCCACCCGGTTGCGAACCGGGAGCTAGCCGCAGCGAAGAAGTTGTTTAACTCTTCCACCGGTACCGCGAGCTCTTGCTCTTTCCTTCTGCCCTTAAGCAACCCAAGCTGCCTCAATCTTTGCCACGCCGCTTTTGGATCCTTTACCTGCGAAAGCGGCTCGCCGTAGAATTGTAGGATCGGTGAAGAATGCGGTATACCTGAGTAACGGCCGGCGAGTTCCAGGAAGGCGAGGAACTCGAGTAACGGCCGGCGAGTTCCAGGAAGGCGAGGGACTCGAGTAACGGCCGGCGAGTTCTAGGAAGGCGAAGGACTCGACTAACGGCTGGCGAGTTCTGGGAAGGCGAGGGGCCTGAGTAGCGGCCAGCGAGGCCGCTCCTCAGGCACAAGGGATAGACGTAGAAAGGTAGACGGGAGTAGGGAGGGGGTGAGAAGATATAAGCGAAGGATAGGAGAGAAGGAGTCTTAGAGATTCGGAGCCAGTTCATAGAGGTGGTAAGATTGAGATTCGGAGTGACGTTCGCGGGCAACCTAGCCATGTACATGTTGTTTGTACATATTTCGTTAAAATATACGTGCATACCGTCAACACATCCTGTTCCACATGATTATGATCCCACAGAATTTCCTCTTCGCATCCCTAACCATTCTTTTCACCAGATTTCGAAGCACTTTGAATTTCCTAAGCACTTCGGTTTCTCCTCTCACCTCACATTCCATCGCCGCACCATCTGGTTCTCTCCTCACCACACTACAACTCGCCCTGTACACTCTACGCACCTTGTCTCGCTCCGCCACTGCTCCTTCAATCTCATTCGTAATCCACGTAGTGTAGGCAAATAAGACAAAAATTTAGCCGAACCCGGACATTTGAAATAAGAAGCTAAAAATTGGTAAAAAAATGTTACGGATATTGTCTTAATTGAAATCCCAAAATTCCCAAAAAAATCTATCTTGGGGAAAATCCGCTATCTGGGAAAAACTGGCCCCATATTGGAATATTCGAATTTTAAGCATAGCGAGTCAACCGAGCGTCCAATTTTATTTATTTATGTTCCAAATTCTTTATAATCTCTATTATACTTGACAACATTAATAGGTTTGGAGATAATAGTAATTGTAATGGAATATG
Organism: Xiphydria camelus; assembly: GCA_963678675.1. NCBI lineage: Eukaryota > Metazoa > Arthropoda > Insecta > Hymenoptera > Xiphydriidae > Xiphydria > Xiphydria camelus. The sequence continues at coordinate 12,843,742 of OY783196.1, forward strand.
CTTAAGTTAAAATTTAATTTCAGGACAAAAAACAAGACGCAAAGATGAGAAAGTGTTAAATTACCCGCGTTAAGCGGCATGCATTGTGGGGGGATAAACTCACATGTAATGATCCCGGCTGTCGCTCGGTTAGTCGACGACAGTTTGCTTATGTCGTTTGCGGTTGTATGTTATCCGAGGAGCGCAAAGTGCCGTTGCTGTATATCGTAAAAAAATAGTTGTGTTCTCTCAGCGTAAAGAACCAATAGCGCGGCGCCGTGCCGCCGTGTGTTATTTATGTCTCCTGCTGTATAAAATACACATTCGAAGTGGTGGATTCAGGATTGAAAACTGCATTTAGTGCGGGGATTTATCAATTTTGTGTGAAAATTATTATTTTTTTATTATGGAATCCAGGTCGCATAGCATCGTGTGCGTTTTGTGCAAAGGTCTTAAAAGTGGTAAGTTTGTTGATGTGAATAGGGGCCTGGACACTTCACACTGGATAAGTATGGAAAGAAACGATGACATTGTAGCGTTACTTGAGAGGGAAAAAAGTGTTAAAGTGCATGAGAGTTGTAGGAAGGCTTACACGCGTCGCGTACCTACACACACTGACGGTGAAGGTGGACAGCAACCAAAACGAAGCAGTCGCCTGAGCTGCGCGAGTGACGTGTTTGATTTTAAAAGAAATGCATGTTTTGTGGACAGAACATTGACGTTTGCGAGAAGGAAAAGCATCCAGACCGCCAAGTACCATTTAGAATTGTCTGTGATGTATACATGATACATACTATACGTGCAATAGCTGCAGACCGAGCAATTCATGGGGCGAAGAAGTTTCTCGAAGACTATGCACTGAGAACGATCTAGTAGCTACTGAGGCTCGATACCACCGTGACTGCTACGCGACGTTTTGCCGGATAGGCTCGCGTCGACCTACCTACCAACCAAAAGCATTTTCAAGGGCGTCTTCAGGTAAACCGTCATGTCGTGGTGGACGCGTTGAAGACCAGGGCAAGCTAAAGGGGTTTCAAAAGTGTGATGTATGCATGGTAGTGTAATGAGAGTCCGTTTGAGGGCGACACGCTCCAGTGCGTAGGTTACGGGATCCGTGCGTGTGGACCGCGAACCGCATGTTAGTCTAAGTCGTGCCACGGCGTTGGCAAGTGTAACTCTTTTGTTAACCCTGTCTTCTTTAGTTAATAATAAAGTTCTTAAGTTAGTAATAAAGTCACCTCGGCCCATCCACCACGAAAAGCTTTGTGATTACCTTGAGAGCAATGAAGAGCACCAGCGCACGTTCCGGGAACTTATGGACTTTATGACAAATACCTGCCCTAAAGAGGAACCGTATAGTGAAAAGAATCTGAAGAGAAAACTGCAAAATTTTTACGGGGAAAGGATCATTATTACCGAGCAAATTGGAAAGGGTAGCGTCGCCTGCTTCACAGGAAAAGCTCACCAAGTTATCAATGAAGCGTGGTATAGAGAGAGGAATAACGATGAAACAGAAGAAAAGATGAGAATTGTGGAAACCGCGGCGAGAATCATCCACCATGAAATACGGTCCCAAGTTTATGACTGTTTCACCTATCCAATAGCAGAACAAATATCCTCTGGAAATGAGGATTTGATCCCGACCGCTCTACAACGTTTTCTGAAAACTGTTCTTCAAACTCGGAAATCATTCGATGAAGATACCGTTACAAAAAGAAAAGCCAGAACAATCGCACATTCGATAGTTGCTGCTGCCCGACCACGTTCGTTTGTTTCTCCTTTACAACTTGGAGTAGGAGTCACCCTTCATCTACGATATGGCTCGAGGCTGTTACTTGATATGGTTTCCAGACTTGGCGTATGTGCGTCGTACTCGGAAACGATTCGTTTAGAGGATGCAGTTGCACAGAACGCTGAGCCATCAGTAGACAAAGGTGCATTTGTACAGTTTATATTCGACAATGGTGATCACAACGTGAGGACTTTAGATGGTCATGGTACCTTTCACGCCATGGGAGGGATAAGGTGCATAACGCTTTCAAAAGCCATTAAGGCAAGCGATCTGATTTCAAGAACTAACCAATCACTTCCGACAGCAGAGTTGAGGTCTCTAGGTACAATCTAGTTGGTACCTTATGAAAACCCAGAATCGGTATAGCACTCATCGTTGCGGAAGACTTTAGCGCTGCTCTTCCAGAACCTGCCTCAGCTAAGGAAGCCAACCTCATTGATAGGCTGTGGATGTGAGGATACCGCCTCCAAGAAACTCTAGGGCCTGGCTGGAATGGATTTATGGACGCAGTAACTTCTAAAGAAGAGTTCAAGACCGCTAAAGTTCTTCCATTGCCGTTCGTCAACCTTTCGCCTTCCAATCCTACTACGATTTACACCTGTCTTCTATTCAGATCATGCATTACTCATCGTTGAAAATTTTCGCCAGTCAATGAACAGTCAGTCGAGTTCCATTGATACCACGAAACAAGCTATCTAACTTTTGTCCTTAATAATGTAGTTTTATTTCTGCCTTATGACTGTATTTCACGCCTTGTGTTTTCATTTATAGTATTTAAATAAATATTATTCTTTCTCGAGCACCAAAATTGTTCTATATTTATTAATTTTAGTATTTTGGAAGATACCGTAGCCTAAATGAAGTAATTTGGCGCAAAAACGAATATAATCTGATGACCGGTTCAGTCGCTACGCTTAAAACTCGACAAATCCAAGATAACGGTGATTTTTTCAAAATGGCGTATTTCTCCAAGATGAATTTTTTGGGAATTTTGGGATATCATTCAGAACACTATACTCAACATTTTCACCAATATTTACCTTGTTATTATAAATGTCCGGGTCAATGTCTAATTATCCTGCACTAACGCTGTAGTAGGTTGCGATGGCCTTTTAAACCAACGCAGAGGGGCGTGGACGTCAAAGCACTCTACCAGCGCAACATTAAAAATTCCACCTTGACGTCTACCGATTCCGACGAATAGAAATCCCGCCAGTTATAACTGCTGAGGTTACGCAAAAACGCGGTCTCATCAAACCGTCGAAAGTCTCTCGCAACCCTCTCCTCTGGGCCGCCACCCTTTACCTCAAGGTTGTACGTTATTCTAATACAGTCATGTGTCCCGAGAACGCCGTGGGCTCCTGCTCAACAGCGACAAAATTATCCTCGCTGTCAATGATGCATAGATCGATTAGTGATACGCAATCTGCTTCCCTCCCTCGGAACATCGGGTGGGACGGTACTAGAAATAGGTCGTTAATCTCCACGAACTGCCGAAATGCCGAAAAGAGAGGGGGGGGAGTAATTATTTATGCATCGTAAGTAAAATCACCGGGCATGTAGTTTAAATCACAAAACAGATTCTCTGTAAAAAAAAAGGCGGCATGTTCATTCAGTACCCAAAAAAATTTATACGTAAAATACTCTCCAAAAAGATTAGAAATCAAATTAAATTAAAATTAAATTATCAATATTCGATAAAAAATAGAAAAAATTGTGATCGCATCTCAAACTGCAGCTTAAAAGTTGCGTAATATGGAGTAGAATTTTGGGAAAATGTTTCAAAAAAGTCGAATGGGCCGGACTTTTTGAAAATGTCGATTTTAATTTTTAAACGTTAATAACTAAGTGATAATTACTCCGAATAATTTTTTTTAATTTATTTTCTGAAACTACATTTAAAGGCGGAAAAAATGACCCTAGTTTTTATAGATATCGATATTTATTACTAGTCTATCGTTAATTGAACATTTTTTGCTTCAAAATTTAAAAAATCGATTACTCAATAACGGTTTGGAATAAAAGGCTAAAAACTAGCGTACACGTTGCTTTTAATAAGTACTAAAACATATAAAAAAATGAGCGAAATCGAAGAGGGTCGAGTCAAAAACTCGGTGACTTGGCATGGAATGCCTCATATATAATAACAGCCATCGATGTCTAAAATGCACAGAACAGCATGAATTCATTTTCAGACCCCGTACATTTGTAACCGTGTAGATATATTATATTTCAGGTTAACAAATGATCGTTTTGCAATGTTTGGTAATACCGCTACCGTGGCTGAAATTTCGACCTCCTACGAATTACTTCAATTTTTCGTCCACTTCGACGTCCCTCTCACCGTTTCCAAGATATCTGCAATCATTCATTGTTTAACACTAGAAGCGCCGGAGGGGTCATTTTGACCCTTTTTACAATTTATTGCTCTGAATCTTTTCAACCAAGAGCACCTTGGGGCCGGATATTTTTGACTTTTAATATTTATACGTTATAAACATGCATTAGAAATCTTAGACTTGTTTTGCATATCATTCTTTATTTTTTATTTCTTCTACCTATTAGCGCCGAGGGGTCATTTTGACCCTTCAGTGTGAGATAGGAAAAACACTATAGGATAAACTGGTTATAAATTTCTCTCAATTGATATCTATAACAAATAACTTCTACAATTTTGTATATCTATAACAAACAAACTTCTATAAGTTTTTGTAACAGTACCAAATATGGAGTCGATATTGTTGATCAAATGGCCAGGCAGTATACCACCAGAGCAGCCTCACGTCGTTGACCTGTCCAGATTTTTTATAATATGCTTGATTTAGCCCTAATAAATGCTTGGGTTTTGTATAAAGAAAGTACAGATGAAAAAATAAGCCGGCATCAGTCTTTGAGAAAACTTGCTGAACAGCTTCGAGCAGCATATTGTATTGGCAAAAATACTTCTTATGTTTCTAGATAAACTGAAGCAGGTCAATAAAAAATAAGACATAAATGCCAAGTTGGAAAACACTGCAAAGGAAACAAGACAGTCGACAAATGTCAAAAGTGTCTCAAGTTTGCTTGCGGAAAGTGTTCAGGTGATATTATTAAAACTGGAACGTGTCGCAAATGCGCCGAATAGACAATAAGCCACTAAATGTTAAACTAATTTTGTTAACTAATAAACAAAAAAATTAATATATCTATATTATCTTTGTCCATCGAGCATTGGTTATACGATAGTAACTGATGGGAGTCAAAATGACCCCTTGTGTGGCGTTTATAGGTAATAAGTAGGTGCGGTGTTTCTAGTCTTAAATAATTATCGGTTTGGGCTACACGATAACATCATAGCCCCACCCCCCCTAATAGAAAACCCCAAGATTTTCTTTGTTTCGCTGTACCTCTCCCCGTTTTCGAGATATTTGCATTAATTTATTGTTGAAACCAATTATTGTCTCGTACTGTCCGGTAATAAATCGTAGCTGAAAATTCGACTTCTTACGTATTGTCCCAAAGTTTTCTCTGCTTCCCCATATCTCATCATTTCCGAAAAATTTGCATGAATTCATTATTTAAACAAATGATCGACTCGCTCTGTTCGTTAATGCCATTGCGGATTAAAAATTTGATTCCCCTTCGTAACTGCAAAAGTTTCTCCATTTCCTCGTATCTCTTACAGTTTCCGAGGTATTTGCAAAAGTTTATTGTCCAAAGAAATTGTTAAACAATTTATCGACTTGCTATTTGTGGTAATACTATCACGGTTAAAAATGCAGCCCCCCAGACGATATCCCCAATTTTTCTCCATTTCGTCGAATCTCTCACCATTTCCAAAATATTTGCATAAGTTTATTATTTAAACAAATTATCGTTTCACTCTATTCGGTAATATTATCATTACTTAAAGTTGGATCCCAGCCTGTTCCATAAGAGCGAAAATTTTCTCCATTTCCGTCGTATCTCTTACCATTCCGAGATATTTGCAAATGTTTATTATCTAAACAAATTGTCAAACAATTTGCGTCATGTGTGGTAATACTATCACGGCTAAAAGTTCATTCCCATAATCGGGCCCCAAAATTTTCTCCTTTTCGCCGTATCTTTCACCGTTTCCGAGATATTAGCATAAGTATATTATTTAAACGAATTATCGTTTCACTCTCTTTGGCAATATCATCATTGCTGCAAAAGTTGAAATCCTCCCCACGAAGAATGAAAATTTTCTTTATTTCGCCGTATCTCTCACCGTTTCAGAGATATTTGTATAAGTTTATTATTTAAACATTTTATCGACTCGCGCTGTTAAATATCGGCACGATTTCGGTACGATCACGAAAAAAGGATTGACCCGTTATATATCGCTCATTTTCTTCCGGTTTGTCGTATAACTGCTGCCGTGCCGTGTTGACCTCTATCGGTGAATCGCGTATAGCCCAGTCAAATTAGCGTTTCACCTCGGAATGAGAGATAATAAGCTGGAAACTCGTATACACCTCCATTTTGGCATTCTAAAAGTTGTCTCAAAAACCTAATAAAATCTCGTGTCTGCATCGTAAGTTATTGGTCAAAGGTCACAAAAATCGGGTTTTCGCAATTTTCTCGGTTTTTATAGCTCTAATGATGCTAACACATATTATAAAAATTGTAGAGCATAAAATTTTCGATAAATTTTGTTACAAACATTTTTTCATGCGCTTAACTGTTTTTGAGATAGAGGGCGGAGAGCGCGCAGCGCTCAGCCATACATACTGTAATGCAAGGTCAACTATGAATCTTGGTGAGTAATATCTTGTATAAAGTTATTAAATCATTGAAATATCATTAACAATGAATAATTTGTAAGGAAGTGAAAAAAACACCAGAAAATATTTATTTCGCCAATGCGGCAGTCTCGATTTTTCTTTAAAAAATTAAGTACATTTGAAATCAATAAAAACTGTGTAGAAAAAAATTTGGTAGTTTGGATGTTGTGCTGTCATGTTCCGTCCCTTAACAGATAGGCGTCGCACCCACCGACCGTAGGACGGGGGGGAGTGCATGGATAATATTGTTAGAACCCGCCGAAAACTAATAATCCACTTTTCTATAATGGTGGGTCCCCAGTAGTGGGGGGTGGGTAACTAGCCGCCCCCCTTATATTTGTATTCATGTATATATATTTTCTCTTTGTTGACGCCAGGCACCATTTATTATATCACCCCCGGGGGAGCATTTAATTTTTTTTTAGTTTTCCATTAGAACATCAGCTAGGAGACTTAGGTCTGATGGGAAACTATTCTCCCAGTAAAACGTAAAGGGTTAAGAGGTCGACACACGCCGTCTGGAAATGTAAAGATATATTTCCAACATGGTGCATAAGAACCTTTTGTATTTTCGCCACCATACTTAAAAAACATAAATCTAGGGCCCAATAGAAAAAAAAAGAAAATAATAAATTGGTCATTTTTCCGATTGATTACAACAAAGAAATTTTGTTTTCTATAGGGCCCTAGATTTATGGTTTTTAAGCGTGGTGACGAAAATACAAAAGGTTTTTATGCACTATATTGGAAATATATCTTTACATTTCCAGACGGCGTGTGTCGGCCTCTTAATAGAATCCTAGTCCAGCAATGATATAATGAAAGTATTTTTGCTTATTGAAAAGCCGTATTTCCTGAAAAATTAATACTTCTTATACAGGTACAAACTATCAGCGGAGTATATAATTGAGGCGCAACGACGAACGGAATGTGAAATGAACAGAGTATAGCTACCTTACTTTGCCAGCTGACACTGTTGTACTCTGATTGACGTGATTGCTTAGTCCGAAGTGGGTCTTTTTCAAATTGACGATCGCAACGTGAAATTAACCGTATCGAATCGATTCATTCGAGTCGACTGACGGACGCACGCGAGTATACCAAACCTATGTGTAAAATCAAAATATGGAGTGAAAAAGCGTCATTATCCCGAACAGCGATGAAGAAGGCGACGAATTTCAAAGTACCGTGAAACAAGAGCTAAATTGTACTTCGACATCGAGCGTAGAGATAAATTTACATTCGTTGAGTTTTCAAGAGAATATAGAAAGTGTTATAACCTCGCTGACGACAACAACATCCCGCAGGATGTCCTCAATGAAGCTCGTGAGGCTGAGTTTATAAAATTGCTTTAGATTTTTGCTATTTTTTCAAGGGGGGGGGGGGCTCCGCCCCCAACCCCCCTCCTCCTCTTCCCACCACTCCCCGTAAATGGGCATTCGTGAGGGAAAATAGTATATGTCATTCGACTTTAATCCTCGGATTTTTCAGACTGTGTTCATGTCGTAGATTACCACCTTATGATATAAGATACTATTTTAAGCGAAATTGAGTTAGCACGATTTCTGCATCTAAAAGATGAATTGAATCCAATGGCGAGCTCAGATTTGAGCAAATCGCATTATATCCAATGTTAAATTCAGTTCAAAATGTGACCAATTGAACAAAGTGCATTAAATCCAATTCGAAATCTGTGGTCTCTGATCTGGCTTTTGTAATATCAAGACATCACGAAATGCGATGTAAGAGTATTCAGAACCCCCGGGACACCGCCCAAATCCACCACTGAAACCACCACTGCCACAAAATCAAGAAAACCATGGATGAACAAGGGTGTTCAATGAGTGAAATAAATGCGGAAACGAGAGTGAAACCTGTGAATCTTTGCAAACGGAAACTGGCAAAGGATGCAAAGTGAGGTTATATTCCTCATCACAGCATGAGTAGTTAATACTGTTGGTGTTCTCTGAATACCAGGTATAAGAAGAAAGCATTCGATAGACGTCACTTTGTTAGACCATGCAAACATAATGGTCCTACCTACGCGTGTCATTCAATAAAGTTGTCGAATATTGAGCAGAATCGTGCAACGTTTTATCAAATCGCGAATAAATTGGATGAAAAGATAAGGTTGGCTCACTTGTTATCGGTTTCGCCCATTGAGAGACGACGTCCATTGAAAGAAATACACAGATAGCTAAGATCCAACGCAGCATATTTTTAAAGAAGAAAGGGGACGTGCATTTCGAGTTTATGCCAAATTCTTGATAGCTGCACTGGGCATTAGTCAAAAATGTATTGACCTGGTAGCGCGGGAAGCTTAAGGCAACGGAAAGCCACTACAATCGACAAAAGTCTAAACGCATTTATTTACTAGCTAAGATGAGTATTTTCAAATTGCATAAAGCCTTCAATCAGCAATGTGATGCAGCGTCAAAATCGAGTCTAATGATGTTTTCTACAATCTTCAAAACTGAATTCAACGTCGGATTCTGTTCTCCCTCCTCAGATACTTGCGCCCAATGTACCCGGCTACGTCACCGAATAAAAACTTGCCACAATGCTGAGGAAAAAAAAGCGCTATGCTGGAATTGAGAGTCCATTAAAAAAGAGCAAAAGCCTTCTATGAACTGGCCAGAAAAACGCCATCTGCCTCAAAATCTTTCTGTTTTGATCTCCAACCGATTCAACCACTACCACGAACTCCTATTAGTGATGCATTTTACACACACCAAATCAGCATGTATTTCTTTTGCTGCGTATCCATGAATTCAAGAAATCCTACGTTTTACTCCTGGAGTGATGACCAAACCGGTCGTGGATCCAAACAGATAGGCTTAGCCCTTTTACATCATCTTGATTCCTCAGATCTAACAGCTGATGTGACAGTTTTGCGTTTATTTTGCGACGGGTGTGGGGGGCAAAATAAGAATAGTCATATCATTCATGCCCTCTACTTCTAATTGTTGAACAAGTCTCCGGATAATAAAGGAAATCCGAATTTTCTTTCCCGCGTGCGGGGTTACAGTTTTTTACCAGCCGATAGGGTTTTTGGACGGGTAGAAAAGGCTTTGAGGAAGCATCCCACACTCATCAGCAAAGAAGAATATAAATAAATATATCAACAGTTTGGTGTTGTAAAAGAGCTATTAAGAGATTGGCTCTTGTTCGATGTCAAATATTTAGAGCAGAGTCTGCAGAAAGTTGTGATAATTTCAGAATTTAAGCGCATATACATAAAAAAGATCATCAGAAAATCTGGAAACCAACGCCAGAAAACTGTTATGTTACAGTACTTAAAAAATTATCGACATAACGCTTTGGACGAAGTTCCAAAATAGATTTTAAAGAGAGGAAACAAGAATTGGAAATTGCAGATGCAAGTATTGGGACGATCAATCGAAAACAAAAAGAAGAGAACATTGAAGTGTTTGTTATCCCAGCTATTTGGTGATGAATGTCAAAATTATGAGTCTTTACAGTGGTATAAAAACTTACTGTGTACCGAAAATGAAGATGAAACGGAGGAGGACGGCGGGGATGAAAACGAAGATAATATTGATATGGGTGAAGAAGTTTGCAACTGCCTAGAAGACGATGCAGACAGTTCATGATTAGGATAGTATTTCCAGTTAATTGCTCCAATGAGTTTATATTTTTAGTTGTTTATGTTTTTTGCATTGCTTATTCATTATTTTCTGAGAATAAAAGTTTTGTTTGAACAAAACGTTCTAAATCCCAAATTCAATTGAGTCAATACTCAACTTTAAAAAATTTAAATCCAAATTGTGGCAATTGGCAATTTAAATTGGCTTGGAGCTAATTAATCAAAACGCGTTAAATCCAAAATATTTTTTGAAATTTTTGTCATATTTTTGGACCAATGTTCACGAATTTCGGAATATATTGTGAACTAGCTGAGATGAATTGAATGCCGCATAAACAATTTTCACCTGTTCCAGGCGCTGCCCACTAGGTGTTTTTGGCGATTTTTTTCGAAATGGGTTATCAGGATTTAATACGTTTTGAGTGTTTGCTCCTCATATAGCCTCTCAAGTCTCGCCGTCGAACGGGCGCTTCAATCTAGTCTTTGGCGCCGAGCCTCTATCGAAGCTCGTCATAAATAAGGCTGGAAAATGTTCTACCCGTGGTACGAGCGGACATTTCACTGTAGTGTACTGGGGGGGGGGGGGGGGGGAGGAGGGGATGTCTGCCGACGGTCTGAGAAATCTTGTAGAAACTTCAAGAAACCTTAACGCCGAAGAATACGTGTGGATTTGTTGGATGTGATGTTGTTCTTCCACGAAAAAGAATTGCCGGTGATACGCGTTGTAGAAGATAACTGTCCCATACACACTGTCTGCAGAGCATGATACGAAGACCATCCGGAGATTTCTCGGCTGGACTGGCCACCAGTGACCGGCTCTTTTGTTTCCTTTTCCATCAAGCACATATCTTGATCGCTAACAATAAGTAGATATCGCAAATTTCTGTTATACCGCATGTCCTATGGCCAACCGCGCAGGTGAGCTGCGACCTGAATTCTTGACTTCGGCAGTATTTATGGTACAGTTAGAGTGGGCTTCAGACGAGTCCGCTGCATAAGAACGAAAAGTGTCGACTGCTCCTCTAATAGCTGTCAATTCGGGAGATCGAAGCGTTTCGTGTAACCTCAAAATCGTAAAGTTTTGAATTAGTAGTGAATAATTTGTAGAAGTGATGAGAAATAATCATAAATAATCTTCCGAATTGTGACAGCCATCGGGAAATCAGACGACGCTTTTCGCTCTTACGCTGCGTTCTTACGAAAAGTGTGAAACGTCTGATCTCCCGATGCCTATCAATTCGGGAGATCGAAGTCTAAGCTCGAAATCGTGAATCTTTGAATAAATGGTAAGTAATGTTCAGAAGTGAGAGTTAACAATCATTCGGGTTTTTTCGATGTCCAACCGAATTACACGCCTCATGTGCCTATTTGTTTCAGAAATTATTTCCGCGCTAGCACCGCGCGTGTCTAGGAAGTAGTTTTACGAAGTGGCGTGAGCGATACATAAGGTGTCAATTCGGAAGATTATTTATGATTATTTCTCATCACTTCTACAAATTATTCACTACTAATTCAAAACTTTACGATTTTGAGGTTACATGAAACGCTTCGATCTCCCGAATTGACAGCTATTAGAAGAGCAGTCGACATTATTCGTTCTTATGCAGCGCACTCGTCTGAAGCCCACTCTAACTGTACCATAAATACTGCCGAAGTCAAGAATTCAGGTCGCAGCTCACCTGCGCTGTTGGCCATAGGACATGCGGTATACTATTAATGGCTTGTTAAAAAGAATTTTATTATAAATTTATAGATACCAAAATTCAAAGTTCTCAGGCCTAAAATGGCGTTTTTCCCGCGTGACACCGACCTGGAGTCCGCAGGCTGTCAAAAGATTGCTTAGCCCAAAGTGGGTCCTTTTTCCAAACTGATAAAACCATTATAGCTTGCTGCCTTACAGATTCGTAGTACATCTATTGTCTGATAAATGGCAGTGATGTCTACCCTTACGAATAAAATAGATTGGAAGCATGTCAATCTGGATCACAGACCACTGTGGTCTGTGATTTAGATTTTGTAATGTCACGACGTCACGAGATGCGATGTAAGAATATTCAGAACCTCCGGGACACCGCCCAAAACCACTATTGAAACCACGGCCGCCACGAAATCAAGAAAACCTCATGGTTTTCATATGAACAACGGCGTTCAGTGAATGAAATAAATGCGGGAACGAGAGTGAAACCTGTTAATCCTAGCAAACGGAAACTGGCGAAGGATGCAAGGTGAGGTTATGTTCCTCATTACAGCATGAGTAGTTAATATTGTTAATGTTCTCCGAATACCAGGTATAAGAAGAAGCATTCGATAGACGTCACTTTGTTAGACCGTGCAAACATAATAGTCCTACCTACGCGTGTCATTCAATAAAGTTGTCGAATATTGAGCGAAATCGTGCAACGTTTTAACAAACCGCGAATAAATTGGATCAAGAGATAAGGTTGGCTCACTTGTTATCGGTTTCGCCCATTGAGAGATGACGTCCATTGAAAGAAACACCCAGACAGCGATGATACAACACAGCATGTTTTTTAAAGAACAAAGGAGGACGTGCAGTTCGAGTTTGTGCCAAATTCTTGGTAGCTGCACTGGGTATTAGTCAAAGACATATTGACCTGGTAGGCATTGCCTACAGTTCTGGATCATTCTGTACAGCCACAGATATTCGACTGACAGTCCAAATGGTCTTAGCCCTTTAAGGTTCACTCCCACTTAAACATGAGCAAAAAATCCAAGTTTTATATTGTAGTGCACTTATAATGTGTAGATGTCTGTATTTGGAGCGCTATAGCACTTTTCGGGCGATTTTTTAAAAATTGCGCCGAATACCTTAAGGGGAGAAATCCCTTTAGGAGCGTGAAAAATAGGTATTTTTCGGGATCTTGTTTAGAGGGGATCAAATAATCTGATCATTTTAAAATTTGGATATGAGTTTATTATAATTGTCAAGTTAAAAAAATTTTTGTTTGGGATGATCAACAAAATGGCGGCGTTATTAAGGGTCTTAGGACGCCTGTTTTCCGCGACATCAAAAAGTGCTGCAGTTGTCACTCTTTTTCTGTTGATCTGAACAAGATTTAATAAGTGTCATTCGTTTACTGGCATATTAAGGGGAAGGATATACCTAAAAAAATAATGAAAAAATGCAAAATTGAAAATTTGGGAGCGTTTTACTCCAAAGTTACGAAAAAAATATAAATGAGATTGTTATTAACTATATATTACAATGCAAAAAAGATACATAATCATATAATAGCATATTGTATATTTACCGCGATATTACAAAGTAATTGTTTTGGTTTTACGAATACAATGTGAACAGGAAATATAGAAACTATTACAATACCTATATACATTGGGATGGCACGTCAGATTATGTTAGTTTATCATGTTTTAAGAATCGTCACCAAAGATTAGCACAATAAAAAATTTTCTAGAGATCGCTCACGAATTTTGAAAATTCAAAAACAGTGAAGAATCGAATTTTTTTTCATTACATTTTTTTTCTTTCTACTTCGAATACAATATACATCTCTAATACTAATCGAATATAAAATTACTCTGTTTCGTAACCCTCATTTTCTATTTAATCCTCACACTCAATATCCTCGTCGCTGTCGTAAATCATGTCATTATTTTTAGCTTCGAATTATCCTCCTTCTCCTCCTCCTTCTCCTCCGGAATTCAAAGAAGCTTTAGTCGTTTTTCTGATTTCACACTAGCAAACTCGAGAAGTAGGTACCTACCTTTATTGGTAATAAAAATCACTCTATTAAGTATACAAAATAGTTTCCCTAGTCGAAATCCGAGAACCGAAAAAGCCCTGACAGAACTGAAAGACCACTGAAAAACCACTGACACAGAAGTGAAAAACCACTGAAATAGCCCTGCTACCTCTGAATATCCCCACCTCTCTCAAAACGTAGCGCTGAAATAGCACTGAAAGGCCTGACTTAGCGTTGAAAAAGATCTTAAAATCCTGAAAAATTGTCCCCTCCACTTAGAGTATTATAGAGGACTTAGAAAATTTTCGACTATCGCGCTCGATGAACTTAAAAAAGTTTCGACTGTTGCGCTTGATGGACTTAGAAAATTTTCGACCGTTGCGCCCGATGGACTTAGAAAATATTCGACTGGCACGCTCATTAGCTATAGATACATTAATTACTGAAATATTTGTGGTAGACAGTAATACAAAATAAACAGCCACAGATATATGTACATGAACTAAAATTTTATATTTTTAATGAAAAAAATTACAATGAATTACAATGTATTCTAATTCTTTATCATTAGTTGGCATTGATACATATAACTGGCCACTGATCGTAATTTGAAGACATGGAGCTTGTATTAGATTTATCGGGATAACTTTTATATTATTTATTGTATGACATTTGTACATAAATCCCGTCGATATAAATCGATACTGATTTCCGTCAACTTCAAACATGCCATCGCAAATGATTTCTCGAATAATTACCAAATGTGAATACTCACAATTGCAATTATTATGTCTACTTACACCGATTACTGATTAGTTTTAAATAAAGTTCTACGATTCCATATTTCATCTGATTATCAGCCATGTCAATGTATTGTATTGCAGATGAAGATGTCTGTAAAACTTTTCCATACTGTGCAGCCACATACAATTTTTTTTTTAGCAATCTCAAATATTTCCACATTGTATATTGTTAAACATCTAGCCCATTATCTAGTAATGCCTGTTGAACATTTTGCGGTACTCGTGGAAGAGCTCTGTAAGCAGCAACGGAATACATTTAGGGACTTACAATTAGAAAAATTTCGGTCTCCCGCATATAGGTAGAGACGTGAAATTTTATTTGTGAATAAATTCACAAGAATTTTAATTTGTTCAATTATTAAATCAATAAATTATTTGATTTCGAGTTTTCAAAGTATGTTGAGCGAGTTATAAACTATAACTGTTTATTAAGAAGCACTGATTATTATAGTAAATCAGGACTTGGTTGAAGGAGGTTGAATGGTGAGAACGTGAGTTGGAAGTTGTGAGACGAAAAATTGTAATAAGTGCGATCAACAGAGAGTGCAAGAGTAGTATAGGGTATAGAGAGAAAGCTGAGAGAAAGAGTTAAAGGATAGATTATAAGGGTTTGTTGGGAAAGGGAGAGTAACGATAGGAAATTAGGAAAAGCGAGGAAAAGTCAAAAGTGAGGTTAAGTGGAGCGCTGAGGAGGAAGATAAGCGAGAGTCAGAGTCGGTAAGGTAGGTAAGCTTTAGACCGGTTGCGGAAAATGAAGGGAAATATGTAAAGATAAATATGAACAAGGAAAAAAGAGGCAGACCAACCAACAAAGTGGTAGTACCACATGCAGTTGCTCCAGCCCCGACAGCAAAACGTGGATTTACACGCTAGCCGCACGCAGTGCTGCCACGTAGTGGCACTACTATGGTCTCACCATGGCGTGATCGCGTGGCGTACACAAACTAAAAGCACCGTGGCTACACAGTGAACACACTGAGTGGTTCACAGCGTAAAAACACAGTAGTTACACTCAGTGCAGTCAAGGTGCCTTTTCGATGTGCACACTTCGTAAATTTACCGACCATGAATGTCGGTAACTTCATTGTCTTCACAAAATTTTTAACACGTTTGCTGCCGCCGGCTCCGATCGGAGCCAGTCGACACTTCGCGCCTGTGCCGCCGGCTCCGATCGGAGACACATTGACGTGCACATTACATAATTATTCAGTCTGTTACCGGCACTGAGCGCGATGCAATCAATTTAAAAGTGGCAGCGAATGTATTAAATTAGAAAATAACAAAATTGATATAATAATAGGTTTGTTCCCAGAAAGCAATTTGTGACTAGTTACAAATTTTGATCTGCGGATGTGTGCGGTTGTAAATTTACAATTAATTGATTTCACACCCCGATAGAAGAATTTTTAAATTAGAAAATAACAAAATTGATATTATAATAATGTTTCAAACAGTGAAAATTGTACTGAATTATTTCATAAATAATGAATAATTAATTATCATAATCGCTACTGTTTTGAAAAAGAAAGTATAAAATTATTTTTAAAAATTTAATGAGATATATATATATAAACCGGCCTTTACACAATGCAACACTGAGATATCTCGGCAAAAATATTTAAAATTTAGTTTACGTTTGACATAGCTCGAAATCGGCTTTCGGCTTTATCTCACTAGTGACAGTACTGTTGCTTTCAGGTATCGATATTATATGTATAACTTAGTCGACTTCCACCACAAAGAGTCGATGGCGCAATTGGTAGAATGCGAGAAGCGTTCCCAGTCTTCTAAAGATCGCAGGTTCGAGTCCTGGCCGGGTCGGGTTTGAGAAAAAAAAACCGACACTCTCTCTCTCTCTCTCCCTCTGTAGTAGGCGGATAAGGCAGGCGGGAAATCCTACTTTATCGCCCCCTTTTTGCAAAATTCTACTTTTACCATCGTACTTACACTGCGTGACTGCAGTGTGGCTTCACGGTGCACAGACAGATGGACACCCCAGTGCATGCACTCGAATGCACCGCGTGAAAGCAGGGTGCAGTCACTGTGGTGCCACTTTGCTATCGGGGAGGTAATTCACTTTTTTTAGTATGATCAAGAGATACGGCAGTGTCTCGCGGCATGTTCGTTCAAGTAGTTTCGCGCTCAGACACGACAGCGCTGATGTCGCGAGCACCCGTGTCTCTTTACACCACAAATGTCTGCCCCCTGCACCCCTCAATTTTTACATCGAATTTTCTCAATAAATATACGGTTATAACCAAAAATATGCTTAGTTACGCCATATAAATTGACTATTCTCTATTGATAGAGACCAGAATAAATGTTATAAGTTACATATTAACAGAGATTCTTCCTTAGCAACGCGAAGACACGCACCTTGCGCCTAAAAGTCTAGAATCCGATTTCTCGGGCGATATACCGCATGTCCTATGGCCAACCGCGCAGGTGAGCTGCGACCTGAATTCTTGACTTCGGCAGTATTTATGGTACAATTAGAGTGGGCTTCAAACGAGTGCGCTGCATAAGAACGAAAAGTGTCGACTGCTCTTCTAATAGCTGTCAATTCGGGAGATCGAAGCGTTTCGTGTAACCTCAAAATCGTAAAGTTTTGAATTAGTAGTGAATAATTTGTAGAAAAGTGATGAGAAATAATCATAAATAATCTTCCGAATTGACAGCCATCGGGAAATCACACGACGCTTTTCGCTCTTAAGCTGCGTTCTTACGAAAAGTGTGAAACGTCTGATCTCCCGATGGCTATCAATTCGGGAGATCGAAGTCTAAGCTCGAAATCGTAAATCTTTGAATAAATGGTAAGTAATGTTCAGAAGTGAGAGTTAACAATCATTCGGGTTTTTTCGATGTCCAACCGAATTACACGCCTCATGCCTATTTGTTTCAGAAACTATTTCCGCGCTAGCACCGCGCGTGTCTAGGAAGTAGTTTTACGAAGTGGCGTGAGCGATACCTAAGGTGTCACAATTCGGAAGATTATTTATGATTATTTCTCATCACTTCTACAAATTATTCACTACTAATTCAAAACTTTACGATTTTAAGGTTACACGAAACGTTTCGATCTCCCGAATTGACAGCTATTAGAAGAGCAGTCGACATTTTTCGTTCTTATGCAGCGCACTCGTCTGAAGCCCACTCTAACTGTACCATAAATACTGCCGAAGTCAAGAATTCAGGTCGCAGCTCACCTGCGCGGTTGGCCATAGGACATGCGGTATACAAATCCGATATATGTCAAAATCTCACAAAAATTCCGCCTACCTTCGGGGATCGTCGGCCATGATCGGAAATGTGTACACAGATGCGGCCACACGCATACGCCATCAAATATATGTGAGAGTGTGTGAGAGAATATATTCCTTAAATGTTGGGTATTTTCAAAGTTAATAAAATATTTCCATTCGCGAAACGAGTAACCTCGCGTTTGTTTCGATCCTCGGACGCGCTTGTTAATAAAATGTAAAAATTCAGTGTAATCGGAGTTATGAATCTCAATAGTGGTGAATGTGACAGACGCTCCGTATAGTTTAATAATCGTTTGTATTTCTTTCGATAATCGAGATAGTGAACAGATGCAGTGCTGTGTTTATCTGGTTTCCTGTGCATAAAGAGCAGGAAAGGAGACGGCAGTATCTCAGAAGAATTGCCATCAGATAAGTTTAATTGCCATCTGACAGCTTTAACCTCACTTTCGATGGAATGACAATTATCTTTGTGATAATTCTATTTTTTGTTTCAGCATCATGCGAGCACAAGACGAATCGATGGCTTTTCTTCTCTGTCACAATCAAAGCCGTGGGAGAAAAATAGGAGATGCAATGGAATTGGATCACAACAATCAAGTAATTACTTTATCATTATTTTTTCTCTATCGATATATTTCCTCTTTCGTACTATTACAAGTTCCAATTTACACACCGACCTGTCAAACCTGAAGTGTATATGTACCTCACTTCTATTTCATCTGTTCTTCGTCTCCGCTGTAACGACAGTCAATGAGGAATCACTGATACCGATTAGGGTTCGAGGGTTATTCCTTATTCTTTCTAGCACAGCATCGATATTTTACTGCACATGTTTTCTTCTGGGACTTCCTAAAATAATTATAAAAACCCCATATGATTGTTATTTACAATTTGTTACAGATCGTATGCGAACCCGAGGGGGTTTCTTTCGAACGAAGGATCATCCACTTGTTGTTCCAAGAACCAGTTGCATTAGTTCATTTGGCGAGCTGGATCTGCTGTCTCGAGTGCATGGACGTGTGCCACTTTAAATGGATATTTTGTAATTTCCATCGTTACATCAGAGGCGAAGAAAAGATGAAATAGAAGTGAGGTACATGTACATTTCACGTTTGATAAGTTGGTATATAAATTGGAACTTCTGATAGTATAATACGAAAGAGGAAATATATCGATAAAGGAAAAATAATAATAAAGTAGTTACTACATTATTGTAATCTAATTCCATTGTATCCCTTACTTTTCTGCCGCGACTTTGATCGTTGATAGTGAAGAAAAATCAAATTTATTGGTTGATCCATCTACTATCAACAATCAAAGTTGTGGCAGAAAAATAAAGGATACAATAGAATTGGATTACAATAATGTAGTAACTACTTTATTATTATTTTTTCTTTATCGATATATTTCCTCTTTCGTATTATACTATCAGAAGTTCCAATTTATATACCAACCTATCAAACGTGAAGTGTACATGTACCTCACTTCTATTTCATCTCTTCTTCGCCTCTGATGTAACAATGGAAATTACAAAATATCCATTTAAAGTGGCACACGTCCATGCACTCGAGATAGCAGATCCAGCTCGCCGAATGAACTAATGCAACTGGTTCTTGAAACAACAAGTGGATGATCCCTTGTTCGAAAGAAATCCCCTCGGGTTCGCATACGATCTGTAACAAATTGTAAATAACATAATCATTTGCAGTTTCACTATTTAAAATATACCGAACTTACTCAACGTAGAAATTAAGAAACTATATTAATCTGAGTTAACCAATTCTAATGACAGAATTATTAAAAATGATATATTTCATCTTTCGTATTATACTATCACAAGTTCCAATTTATATACCGACCTATCAAACGTGAAGTGTACACGTACCTCACTTCTATTTCATCTCTTCTTCGCCTCTAGTGTAACGATAGAAATTACAAAATATCATAACTTTTCTGTAACATTTCTGCAATATTTTACAATAATCGTGAACACTACCGTATGTTAGAAATATATATTTCTCGATAAATTCGAGAATGTTGCGAAACATCATAGAAACGTTTCAGTCTCATTACGTCGAAAGATCTCCTCGATAAGGTACAGCTCGATAAGATTGTACTTGTCAGGGCTGAATTATGTAGGGTTTTTATAATTATTTTAGGAAGTCCCAGAGGAATACAGGTGCAGCAATATATCGATGCTGTCCTAGAAAGAATGAGGAATAACCCTCGAACCCTAATCGATATCAGTGATTCCTCATTAAGGTTCGTTAAACCAGAGTTGAAGAAAAGATGAAATAGAAGTGAGGTACATGTACACTTCACTTTTAACAGGTCGGCATATAAATTTGAACTTGTGATAGTATAATACGAAAGATGAAATATATCACTTTTAGTAATTCTGTCATTATTATCTATAGAATTAGTTAACTCAGATTAATGTAGTTTCTTAATTTCTATGTAGAGTAAGTTGGGTATATTTTAAATAGTGAAATACTGAATATAATTGTGTTATTTATAATTTGCTACAAAAATAAACGTACTGCTATTGAATTCCACCCAGAAGGACTCCAAATCATGTGCCAACCCGAGGGGGTTTCTTTTGAACGAGAGATCGTCCACTTGTTGTTCCAAGAACCAGCTGCATTAGTTTATTCGGTGGGTTAGATCTGCTGCCTCGAGTGCATGGACGTGCGTTCATCCTTCAATATCCTCCCTACCATGATCTGCTGATTCTAACCTCTGTTGCCACAGCCCGAATGCTCGTCGAAGGTTATTCCTTATTCTTTCTAGCACAGATCTATATTATGCTGCATCTGTATTCTTCTGGGTCTTCCTAAAATAAGTATGAAAACCCCATATAATTCAGCTCTGACAAGTACAATCTTATCGAGGAAATCTTTCGATGTAATGATTCCGAAATGTTTCTATGATATTTTGCAACATTCGCGAATTTATCCAGAAATATATATTTCTAACATACGGTAGTATTCACGAATATTGCAAAATATCGCAGGAATGTTACAGAAAAGTTACTTGCAAAAACGTGCTTTGTGGGATGTAAATGATTATACCAGAGGCGAAGAAGAGATGAAATAAAAGTGAGGTACATGTACATTTCACGCTTGACAGGTCGATATATAAATTTGAACTTGTGTGATAGTATAATACGAAAGAGGAAATATATAAATAAAGAAAAAATAATAATAAAGTAGTTACTCCATTATTGTAATCCAATTCCATTGTATCCCTTATTTTTCTGCCACGACTGTTGTTGATAGTGGATGGATCAGCCAATAAATTTAATTTTTATTCACTATCAACAATCAGTCGCGGCAGAAAAATAAGGGATACAATGGAATTGGATTACAGTAATGTAGTAACTACTTTATTATTATTTTTTCTTTATCGATATATGTTTCCTCTTTCGTATTATACTATCCCACAAGTTCGAATTTATATACCGACCTGTCAAACGTGAAGTGTACATGTACCTCACTTTTATTTCATTAAGTATTACTGCAGAACGAGTAGGTAAGAAGATTTTCATGAAGACTCATGATTTTTTGACTTGTCATCTCGTACAGGTGCAACCGAAGAGGATCTAGCTCGTGTCCTGTCCACAAAAAGATGACTCGATGGACATTGGAGAATGTCAGACTTGTCACCGAACGCCTATGTCCCACGGTACATTAATTGCAATACGCGTTTCTCCTTTCAACTATTCCAGCGTTAAATAACTTTTGCTTCTTTCAAGCTAATAACCTTTTTTGAACTGTTTGTGGTAGGTGGCAGCGATTGATAATAGCGACTCGTCGTAGACAAGTTCGTCTATTAAAACTAAAAAGCAATTCGGTGTACCGAACTACTACTGCGATAATGTGCCCGAGCTCATGGTCTATTCTGCGATTAACATTAACGTAATCGTGATTATGCTCAGGTGATGGGTGTTCCAAAAGAGGTAAAGTTGATACTAAACATCGGATGCTGTAAGCTGACTTGCTAGTGTATGCTTTGCAACTGGAACATCATCGCAGGAATAATTTGTCTACGATTAGTCACAATCATTGTTCGCTGCCCCCTACGATGAACAGTTTGTACAAGGTAAATACTTTGAAAGAGAAGTGAGTTATTTAAAGCAGGAATAATTGAAACGAAAAGCGCATATTGCAATAAATGTACCGTGGGTAATAGGCGATCGGTGACAAGTCTGACATTCTCCGATGTCCATCGAGTCATCTTTTTACGGACAGGACACGAGCTAGGTCCTCTTCGGTTGCACCTGTACCAGATGACATGTCAGTAAATCATGAGTCTTCATGAAAATCTTCTATAACCTACTCGTTCTGCAGTAATACTTAATGAGAAAAAAGTGAGGTACATGTACACTTCACGTTTGACAGGGCGGTATATAAATTCGAACTTGGGATAGTATAATACGAAAGAGGGACTATATCGATAAAGAAAAAATAATAATAAAGTAGTTACTACATTACTGTAATCCAATTCCATTGAATCCCTTATTTTTCTGCCACGACTTTGATAGTTGATAGTGAATAAAAATCAAATTTATTAGCTGATCCATCCACTATCAATATTCAAAGTCGTAGCAGAAAAATAAGGGATACAATGGAATTGGATTACAATAATGGAGTAACTAATTTAAACACTTGGGGAAACTCACCGAAGAAACCCGAACAATTATTTCTTATCACTTCTACACTTGATTTCGAGGTTAGATGCTTCGATCTCCCGAATTGACATCTACCCGGAGATCAGGGGGGCCTTTCTCGAGTCACTCGTATCTTTGCGTGCACGCAACTTAGCGAAGAGACCAATCAGGATCAAGTATTCCGTTGCGGTGGGGGTCCTGATTGGTCTACTCGCTAAGAAACGTATACGCATCTTAGAGAGTAGAACAATCAGGACCCCCACCACAACGGAATACTTGATCTGCAACAGTTAATAGATGATTTTTATTCGCATTGGCATGTTTATGATGATATTTGTAATTAATGTTCTACTCGGAATGAAATGAGTCGTAAGGTCAGCATCGAAGCTGTAAATGATGTGGTAATAATTTAATTAAATTTATTTACGAGTAAGGGCGAAATTTCAGCGGTACATGCAAAAGGATTTCTTAAAACTATTCCCTCGTCTCGAGTTAATATATGTAACAACATATCGTCCTCTTCCTGCAAAAAGTCACTAACTAACATTTATCATCAACTGACTTAGGGCCGGTTTTACCAACAGGTATAAACGCGGTATAGAGCTATACTGAGAATAACCATAAGGCTTATTGCTGGCTATTCTCAGTATAGCGCTATACCGCGTTTATACCGTGTTGGTAAAACTGGCCCTTAGTAGGTAGTTTCTGCTCTATAATATCGGTATTATATTTCGGTTAATGACTTTTTATGATACGCGCATGCTCACTTCCAACGCATTTAGTACTTACAATTAGTGAGTTTTACCACTTCAAGATTTAATAAAATTAAGCTACTATGTCCAGTTAGGTGAATTTTACAAAATATGTTAGTTAGTGACTTTTTACAGGAAGGGGACGATATATACTGTCATAAGTGGTATCTTTACATGTGATGAAACAATTCGTCATGGTCATTGGAAGAGTATACTTAGAGAGTTGAAGGTAAAACGTCTTCATGGATTTCTGTAGATGACCAAAATATAAGAAAAATCCGATGGCCTGTAAATTCGAAAGCAGTATATGTTTTATTTCTCCAAAATACTAAGCCAAAGTGAAAAATATAAGGGCTCTCTAGTCTATAAATCCCTTTCAAAATATCACGAGAATAAATCAAAAGTAACGTGGTTATAATTAATTGGCTCGTATCGGTATAAAATGTGAGACTTTAATTTTGTGGTAATAAAAAGCTATTCTTCTATATGTACGTATCCTCCTCATGAATAAATTCCAAAAAGTAGTGAAATCCCCCCACAAAAACAGATTATCTGTAAAAAAAAGGCGGCATGTTCATTCAGTGCCAACAAAAATTGATACGTAAAATACTCTCCAAAAAAGATTTGAAATCAATTAAGATCGTCATGTTCAAGATTTATATATAAAAAGTAAAAGGCATCATTTGAAAGGAAAATTATTGTAAATCGTTACTAAAAAATTCGACTAAAAAAATTTATAAAAAATTTTTAATAAAAAAGAACTTGCCGCGTTTTTTCCTTTAAAATAAAAAATTCAGACAGAATTATACTCGATGTTTATGCACTTACGATTTTAAATAAATTCATACACTTATATGATACCACCAGTATACCGAATGTCGCACGGGAAACCGATCAGGCGGGGGCCTTCTGAATTTCTCTGAATTTGTCTTCGGCAGTGGAATTTATGAATGACTCTAGCACCGTCCAAGCACTGCCAATTATTCGGCATAGTGGACAAAATATGAAAACTTAAACGCGGCAAGTTCTTTTTTATTAAAATTTTTGTATAAATTTTTTTAGTCGAATTTTTCAGTAACTTGATTTACAATAATTTTCCTTTCAAATGATGCCTTTTATTTTTATATATAAATCTTGAACATGGCGATCTTAATTGATTTCAAATCTTTGCTGTAGAGTATTTTACGTATCAATTTTTGTTGGCACTGAGTGAACATGCCGCCTTTTTTTTTACAGAGAATCTGTTTTTGTGGGGGTTAACATCCTTACGGAAAAGGTTAAGGGGGACACTCCAGTGAGAAGAACTGTTCCCTCCTTCAGGCACAGGAACCCTGTTCATTGGTGGGACGAGGAGTGCGATAAGGTCACGCGACTCCGTAGAGCCGCCTTTAAAAAATGGAGGTTCACCGTTTTGGAAAAGGATTATTTCCCGTACAAAAAAGCGTGCGCACATGCGCGCAAAACCTTCAAATAAAAAAAGAGAGAATGTTTCAAAGATTGCAAGCTCAATTGACATTAGAAATAATCTAAACTATGTTTGGAACCTATGTAAAGTTTTCAAAAACGCCTGGGTGAATAACAGTCCTGCTAGCAACTCGGAGAATTTACAAGTTGAGGAAAAAATTGAGGAATATTTATGCTTCATCAGCTCTGCTGGGGCCCAATCAGGTACCTTCCAGAATCCTCTATACCCACGCAATGAATTCCTTGAAGCCCAATTTAGTTTTTTGGAGTTTAACCTTGCGTTGGACTCTCGCTCTCCTGGGTCGGCACCGGGTCCGGATGGAGTCGATTACGGTCTTCTCCGGAAGCTACCTCTTAAATGGAAATTAATACTATTGGACATTTATAATGAAATGTACACGAGTGGGAGATTTCCAGCCTCCTGGTCGATACAGTACATACATTTCATACCAAAGGGGGGCAGCTCTGGATTTTGCCCTATTGCTCTTTCCTCCTGTCTGGCGAAATTAATCGAGACAATGGTGAAAAATAGACTACAATGGTGGATTGAATCGCAGGAAATCCTCCCCCCATCTCAGTGGGTTTCGGAAGGGGCGATCCTGTAACGACAATCTGACCCATCTTTTGGTACATGCCAACCTTAACCTAGCCAAGAATAAAGAAACCCTGGTAGTATTTTTGGACGTTAAGTTTGCGTTTGATAATGTTAACATTCAAACGCTGACTCATAAATTAGCTTCGATTGGCTGTCCCAGTAATTTGATCAGCCTCGTTAAATCCTTAACCCTCGGACGTACAGTAATCTCCTCCTATAACTCAACACCTCTCAGGGTCTCCAAGGGGGTTCCCCAAGGTGGGGTGTTATCCCCTTTATTGTACAATATCTACATGTCCGATATAGTCAAAGATATACCAGCTGAGGTGACAGCTAACCAATTTGCAGACGATATATCTTTATTCTGCAGTTTTAAAAAACTACCCAAAGGACTTAGTAACATCACCGCAGCTATTAATAAGGTAAAAAACAATCTTCAGCGGCTTGACTTGGAGCTTTCTCCTAACCAAAACCGAGCTACTTCATACAAAAAAGAGAAGGAACCCTCCTGTTGACACTGCGATTTGTTTAAACGGTGTTAGGATTCAATCTACCCAGGTCGCTCGGTTCTTGGGAGTTCTTAGTGATCATAAATTAACCTTTAAATCCCACCTAGACAAGGTACAAAAGTCTGTTCTCAAGGCTTTAAACATTGTGAAATTTTTTAAAGGGACCTGGTGGGGATCTGACCCAGAGACCTTGATTCTCCTCTACAAGGCTTTTGTCCGATCAATTCGCGAGTATGCCATCTATGTCTACTTTCCCACCACAAAAACTCGAGTATTAAAACTCGAACGTTTCCAATACAGCGCAATCAGACTATGCATTGGATATCGCGCATCAACCCCAGTGAACATAATTCTTGCTGAAAGCAAGCTTTGTACTCTCATGGAACGAGCTTTATATTTGGGCAACTCATACCTTATTAAAATACTATCTAACAATGAACTCTAGGTTTCATCATACATAAACCAAATGTTTATTAACCTTTCATCCCCTCGCCATAAACGACGACTTATCTTTAAGTGTATCAGGAAGGTGAAGGATTGCCTTAACCGACTACACTCGTTTAATATACAGGGTGAGCCAAATGTATGGAAACGGTGGAATAACTTTCGAGGGAGACATTTTGCAGAAAAATGTTTCAAACAAAACATTTAAAATTTTTCCCTGGCCATCCAACGGTGACCTTGAATCTGACCATGAACTCGACCTTGAAGGTCATTCCAAGGTCAGGGTCGCTTTTTTAAATGGGAACCCCTATTTTTTATGGCGGATTTGGAAGGAGCGAAAAATTTTACGTCCGAATATGACCTTTGACCTTGACCTTGGATTCAAGGTAAAGGTCAACGATCAAATAGGAAAGTTTTAGGTTTTTTCCCTGGCCATCTAATGGTAACCATGAACCTGACCTTGACCTCGACCTTGAAGTTCATTCCAAGTTCAAGGTATCTTTTTTAAATGGCAACCTACATTTTTTATCCACCGATTTATCTGAAATTTGGTACGGGTTTTTTTTGGGTTGCTGATTACGATTCTGAAGATAGATTTTGAAAATACTTCAATACAAGATGACGGATCCAAGATAGTGGCAAAATTGTGGAATATTCGCCGATTTATCCATAATTTTGTGCTCATGTCACCTTGCCTTAAGTGGCCGGTTGCTAACACCATAAATTTCAAGCCATGTCAAGTCGGACTCGAAATTTCCACTAAATCGCGGATTTCGGAAATAATAACTCTATTGCGAAGGGAATATGGCACTTACGTTACCGTATTAATATTTCGTGAAAATTCTGTTATTTGTTAATATTATTAACAATCAAACTTTGAAGCGCAATTAAAATGAAAAATCGTTTTCTCTTAAACTACTTTAGACAATTACTTGAAATTTTGCACACTGATAAAGCAATGTTTACACTATCGAATAAATATTTGCTTGAGGTGAAATTGTTTTAAAAAATGTATTTTGCATTAATTTTTTTAAAACAATTGCAATTTTTCTTGCGGTCTTCACGCTATACAAAAATGAAACTTACATCAATTCATGCGGCAAACGTTGGCCTTTTATAATCTGCAAAGAGAACTTTGTACTTTTTCTCCATTCCGGAGATACGAAATTGTTTGTTACGCGGTGCGCTCGTAGATCGCGCGGCGCGCTCCGCTACTGGCGTCCGCGGCAACTTGATGGCCGCGCAAACTTGAGCAAAAACCGTTTGAACTTGCATGAACATGATTTTCCGAGTTTGGCAAACATAGACAGTTTTCTTGTCAGTTTGCTGATGGTGCTCGTGCGGTATACTTGCTTAAAAACTATTCGGTGTTTCAATATCATTAAGTGAAAATGGTTCGACCGAAGGAATGTTGTAATCCTTTGAAAAAGAAAGGTCATAATTGTGTTCGTCATAAGTTGTTCCTCGCGCGTTACTGCCAAGTGGAATAAAAAATTCGAAGTATACATTGATCGATATATTTGTCAAATATGTCGTAAGGACATGTATAATGATGTTAAAATTGCTTCAAATGTAGAAAATGAAGACCCAAGCACCCAAGACCCAAGATAGTTAATACCGATAATTAATTGCTATACTGTAATACCTTCCAGGGAACGAATTGAATTTTTAACTGAATGTAAATATTGGATTTGAACAGTGAACAGTTATAATTACTTGGAAGTTTATTCGTGGTTCACTATTAAAGATGGTGTTACAGTATAGCAATTAATTATACAATAAAATATAAAAATAACACAGGTTTACAACCAAAAAAAAGTCCGGACTATTTGACCGTACCATGGTATTCCGAGGTATTTTTGCGTCCTGAATCCGATCCCGAGGTCATCTGAGCCCCATCACGTCAGAAAAACGAGATTTCGAAATAAATAAATAAGAAAATGGGACTGCCCTGAGTAGCACCCAGAGCATGACTCCAAGGTTCTAAGGCCATTACGGTCAGTGCTGGGTCCACTGTCACAGTGAACGGATCGCTGGAATTGGATGCCTTGACAGGGAGATCGTAATCCGCGAGATACAACGATCATGGCAATATTTTATCCACTGGGGTGGTTCTGTGATAGTCCCGGTCGAGATTTAGGACTCCATTCCAATGTTTGGAAGGTATTCAAGACCTAAACAGCTACCCTCCAACTCAACAGGTCGCTTGAGAAATTGTCCCGGATCCAGTTCCAAAAAATGGTCATTTTAACCTCTAAATGACCTTGAAATCTCATTTTTCTGACGTGATGGGGCTCAGATGACCTCAGGATCGGATTCAGGACGCAAAAATACCTCGGAATACCATGGTTAAATAGTCCGGACTTTTTTTTTGTAAACCTGTGTAATTAGTAAACTCACTTCGTGCTTGGGTCTTCATTTTCTACATTTGAAGCAATTTTAACATCATTATACATGTCTTTACGACATATCTGACAAATATATCGATCAATGTATTCTTCGAATTTTTTATTCCACTTGGCGGTAACGCGCGAGGAACAACTTATGACGAACACAATTATGACCTTTCTTTTTCAAAGGATTACAACATTCCTTCGGTCGAACCATTTTCACTTAATGATATTGAAACACCGAATAGTTTTTACGCAAGTATACCGCACGAGCACTATCAGCAAACTGACAAGAAAACTGTGTATGTTTGCCAAACTCGGAAAATCATGTTCATGCAAGTTCAAACGGTTTTTGCTCAAGTTTGCGCGGCCATCAAGATGCCGCGGACGCCAGTAGCGGAGCGCGCCGCGCGATCTACGAGCGCACCGCGTAACAAACAATTTCGTATCTCCGGAATGGAGAAAAAGTACAAAGTTCTCTTTGCAGATTATAAAAGGCCAACGTTTGCCGCATGAATTTATGTAAGTTCCATTTTTTTATAGCGTGAAGAACGCATGAAAAATTGCAATTGTTTTAAAAAAATTAATGCAAAATTCATTTTTTAAAACAATTTCACCTCAAGCAAATATTTATTCGATAGTGTAAACATTGCTTTATCAGTGTGCAAAATTTCAAGTAATTGTCTAAAGTAGTTTAAGAGAAAACGATTTTTCATTTTAATTGCGCTTCAAAGTTTGATTGTTAATAACATTAACAAATAACGGAATTTTCACGAAATATTAATACGGTAACGTAAGTGCCATACTCCCTTCGTAATAGAGTTATTATTTTCGAAATCCGCGATTTAGTGGAAATTTCGAGTCCGACTTGACATGGCTTGACTCTTTTTAAATAATTGTCTGTAACCGAATACACCCACATCGCTTCCATGCAACATTGTTCTGCTAGATGTTTATACATCTATTGCAAGTTAAAATGACTAACTCGTTTTTAGTTTTTTCCCACCTATCGTACCTCCACTAGCATTTTTCGCGAGATTCCTATATGAATTCCGCGTAAAGTACCTCGAGTTTGTGAGGGGAAATTTTCGACGCAAGTTGGGAAAAATGGGAATGAAATTTTAATTTTGGAATGCCGCGATGTTTGTATACGAAAATGTAGCGTGGAAGTGATGTGGGTATAATCGGTGAAAGGAAAATATGAAAACCAAAAATCTCGAAGTGTGTGAAAAGATTCTACAGGGTGAAATGTAGTTGTTGTGTATTCATATTTCATTTGTACACGACAATCATTTATGTAGTAATTTGTAGTTTGAACTGGTGAAATGATATAGTGATTAATAATGTTCATGTTCGGTCGCCGCGCGATTTCTTTGATTTAATCTACTCGGGGTTGTAAGGCTCGAGAACGCTATTGTACGCGACGCGGCTTGCCCGAACTACCTTTAGATATATTTCAATCTATTGGCTAATTAATTGACACCGCACTCATTCAAATAATACGATGTATTGATAATACGGAGATACACTGTTTACAAATCGATTAACTTGGTATGAACCGTGTGGTCTGGAACTCTGTGTTTTATACATTGAATAATGACATCGCGAGATCAATGCCTTTTTTTGAACTCCGAAGTAGTAAACAAAACAAAATGTCTTGCGGAACCGAGAGCAACGTCTCTCGTTTATTTTCTCTTTGTAATTAGAAAACGCTACGTGAATAACCTATTGAGGGGATAGCGTAGGTCGACGCTATGCAACCTTCGTCAGTTGTCGTGAGACGGAACAGTTCAGGAATTGAAAAGAAGAGTAGAGCAGAATACATGAGAAACTATGGATAAAAAGAAATGTGAGGAGGAACATAAGAATGCAGCACGACATGAGGCAGTTGTAATTGCGAGGCTGTTGTAACCAAATGGACAGACTATTCTGTCAATCGTTTGGTAATTTCAACGTAAAGTTTAATTGTCCTGCATATACACCAGTTATTAATACTTTGAAGGATAAGTTGGAACTTGATATGGGTTTATGTACCGTATTTTTTAGCTATCATAAACCAAATATATCACGAAAATCGTTTTAAGAAATCGTAGTAAAATCGTTGTTATACACTGAAAACAGTATAAAGATGTAAGTTCTGGAGATAGAAGCGTCTAATATTGGAATGGTGATTTTGTGAAGAATGGAAAGCACTCACCGTTATTCTGAAATTCACGATTTCGAGGTTAGACGCTCCGATCTCTCGAATTGATACCGACTCTAGGTAATTACCGGCTCGACTTGTACCGGTGGTAAATACCGACCAAGCCCGGCCGAAGGTAAATGTCAAGATCCTGCACCGAGCTCACACAGACACACACTAATGTCGTTAACATTTCCCCCACCACTTCCATGAAATCACTCCCAAGCGAGCCTAAAGATGTTTACACATCAAAAAAAATGATTACCACTTCTCTGAAACTTTGTGAGTAGCTTCATTTTGCCGAGTCTGCCAGCTTTTTTATTTGCGAAAAGTCTGGTTTCCGCCGGGGTTTCGAGATATTAATTAACAAACATGTCAAAATTATGAATTTTGTCGGAATGGACATTCCCGGCAGAAAACTTGTCGGACAATGTTACCATCAAATTTTATAAATAATTATCTATCTTTGGCGAAAAAATTAGCTCGTTGGTAATTAGTTAACAAATTTTATCAACTTCACATATTCAGAGTGTCGAACTGGACATACATGGCAGAAAACTTGTCGGACAGTGTTACCGTTTGATTTCATAAATATTTATCTTACTTCGGGTATAGAATGAGCTTGTTGGTCATCAATAAACAACATTCTTAAATTTTACATGATTATTTATTAATATCTCGAAACCCCGGCGAAAACCAGACTTTTCGCAGATAAAAAAGTTGGCAGACTCGGCAAAATGAAGCTGCTTATAAAGTTTCAGAGGAGTGGTAATCAATTTTTTTTTTCTTATGAGGGATCCCTTACTAACAGGGTCGCGGAGAACGCGAACACGAAATATTATTCCAATACAGATTTATAATGTTGTGTCGGCCCCGTAACAGTTTTTAAGTTTCTACATTCATTAAACTATTAAAGTTTCACATACAATGACATCATTGTTAATATTTTAATAGTTTCTAAGAATATATTTTTTTCTATAGCAGATGCTAAAGTGTATACTGATCTGCTCAAAATAATCGAACAAGTAACAGACTAACTGCAAAGACAGATAAAATAATACTTTAACAGCAAGGGTAGATAAAATACTTTAATTTCCATGGAAACACACTTTTTCTTCTTTGCTGCAACTACAATGTGGACGTGAGCTTACTAATAATTTAACTTTTAACTGGTATTAGTTTTTTTTGTGAATTTTGCTATAGAAAAAAATAAAATTGTACACACGATAAAATGTTCTCGACTTGCGGAATTAATTTACTCGGAACTTCGTTTCTCGTAAATTAGCAATTTCCGCTCGTCGATAGAATTCACTTTTATCGTCTTGTATAAAAAATAACTATCATCCACATTAAATTCAATGATTACACAGGCACAAAAAAAAAAAGGTCTTGTTCCCAGAACCAGACCAGCATATCTTTATGTTTTTGGGGTCGCTGAATCCGAATCCGGTGTCCGTTTGTCTCCATCACGTCACATTTTTTTTTAATCTCAAAAAACCATCAATAGATCATGATTTTCAAAAAGTTAATGGACTTAAACCAAATTCGCTATAAGGGGTTTTTGGGGTCGCTGATCACGAATCTGAAATCGGATTTCAAACATTCAAGATGGCGGATCCAATATGGCGGACGAGATTTTTGAAAATCGACGGATTCATGCCGAATTTGGTATAAGGAGGTTTTTGGGTCGCTGATCATGAATCTGAAGTCAGATTTTAAAAATTCAAGATGGCGGATCCAATATGGAGGACAAGATTTTCGAAAATTTTGAATTTTTGTAAATATAACTTCATATTCGTTATTAGCGATCGAAAAAAAACCCTATACCAAATTTGGCATGAATCCGTCGATTTTCGAAAATCTCGTCCTCCATATTGGATCCGCCATCTTGAATTTTTAAAATCTGACTTCAGATTCATGATCAGCGACCCAAAAAACCCCCTTATACCAAATTCGGCATGAATCCGTCGATTTTCAAAAATCTCGTCCGCCATATTGGATCCGCCATTTTGCATTTTTGAAATCCCATTTCAAATTCGTAATCAGCGATCCAAAAAAACCCCTATAGCGAATTTGGTTTAAGTCCATTAACTTTTTGAAAATCATGATCTATAGATGGTTTTTTGAGATTAAAAAAAAATGTGACGTGATGGAGACAAACGGACACCGGATTCGGATTCAGCGACCCCAAAAACATAAAGATATACTGGTCTGGTTCCGGGAACAAGGCCTTTTTTTTTGTGTGCCTGTGTTATTACTCAAATCGTCCGTCACTATAACGTATGATTAATTTATAACATATATTTTATGTTTATTAATTGTCTACATATTCCCTTTGCAATAATCGATTTTTTCATCCACGATAAATTAGATAAACTTGATAATGATCATTGAATTCGTCTGTCACTTTGCAAACCGTTCTTATACGACATACATTTTATTATAATGAGGTGGCAGACGTTTATTAATCATTTTTTTCATAATTTTTTGACATTGTTCATAATTATTTTTTTTCATGTTGAGACTACACAAAACGTCTGCCATTTTTTCTATCGATATCCCTAACTAAATTTTAGTTGGTAAATTAATTTGAAACGTTTATTAATTACCCGACGTATATACGACCTTGATGACACGTTTGATGACGTATACCGAGTACTCGGGACCACTTAAATAGTCTGCCTACTGTTTTTTCATCTTTTCTAGGATTAAAACTGTGGATCTTTTATATTACCAGACATTTACTAATAACATTTTTTTTAAACATTTCTGCAACATTTCCACACCTGTGCTATCAAGCGAACGGACAGCGGAAAACGTCTGCCACTGTGCTAGCCCGCATTATTTTTTATCGAATCTCACTTTGACATTAATTGCAGACATTTACTAATAACTTTGTTTTCCTTGTTCTGCGAACAATTTGAAAAATTATTTAAAAATAGTATGGACTGCGTTAGAGCTTTATGGTATTGATTTGAACGGCACTTATGACCAATGTAAAGGTACAATTGCAGTAGCAGACTTTTACTAATCATCGCATAAAATCTGTCACTATCTCCTGGTCTAATTGAACTCGGAGCCACTTGCGTATTCTGCGATTGATCCTACTTATCTTCAAAGAAACGAAATGCTTGACAGAATGACGTGGAGCATTTCTCACATCGGACGTTTAAAGTTTGCGAAGTGTAGTTGGCATTGAGACAAATGATTTAGATGGGAACATGACTCCACCTGTATTTGTATTCCACCTTATATAGTAGTACGAAGTCCTTGGCCCTAGTTGTAACATGTCGAGGAATCAGGAATAGGTATGCATATATTTTTTACATAATAAATGGATTGAGCACGTAAAGAAAATTGGGACATGTTTTTTAATTTTTTTTTTCTGACGCGAAATTAAGCCGTAGGAAATTAATAAAGTTTGCGCTAAGCTTCGCCCACTTGAAACGGCCGGTCGAGCGGCACGCCGGGCCGTGACGTCACTATGCACTCTCGGATAGGACTATTTGACTGTTTCGAGTATGAAGCTTGTGTTGTGCTGTGAAAATGGACAGTGGGATTGTCACAAAAAATAAACAAACTTCCACTTCACTTGTACTCTTCTGATACGCAAGACATTGAGAAACAGACTAGAAGGTACGCTGGCGGGCCGGATTCGTGCATAATGATGTCACGAGCAGTGCCGCCCACAACGCGGCGTTCTGAAATACGTCACTGGGAGGCGTGGCCATACTACTTTTAAAGTAATGTTTTTGGGGTAGAACATTCCTTTTATCAAGTTTTTACTATTGGTAATTTGTTTTGAATAACTTTAATTATTAAGTCTGCTGTCTTTCATGCATATTAAAATTTCATGCATATTCCTGATTCCCGGTCTACCCTACTCTACTAATACAAGTCCCTTTGCCTCTCACGACTCGGATTGCTTTATTAATATGGGTCCCCTCACCTTTCATGATCTAGTCAGATTCAGTTTGAGCGATCTAAAAACTAACGTAAACCAATTTTCAATATAATCGCATTGTGCCGTAGTTCTGATGAAAAAATTTCGAAGTTACAATTGAAGGGCTCGGAATAAGAAGGATATAAGCCACCAAGCCACAACCATTTCTTAGATAATTTA
Source organism: Xiphydria camelus (assembly GCA_963678675.1). Classification (NCBI taxonomy): domain Eukaryota; kingdom Metazoa; phylum Arthropoda; class Insecta; order Hymenoptera; family Xiphydriidae; genus Xiphydria; species Xiphydria camelus. The sequence continues at coordinate 12,878,826 of OY783196.1, forward strand.
ATTTAAAATGTCGCCTTAAAATATAAAATGTTGTTTTTGTTATATAACGGTAAATAATAATTTATTTGTTAACATATGTATCAGTGCTTCAGTACATCATCATTGTATTTCGTAAGAATATTACGAAAATTCCAAATCTAAAGAGATTGTGGCTTGTACCCTTCATTGTATCCCGAACTCTTCAATTTTCAAATAGTTTTAAAACATTACACTCTCTCTCTTCAATTAATTTATTTTTTAACAGGTGCAATAAATTCTCTAAGTTTAAAATCGATTATTACGTAAAAAACTTTCTGTTTTCCAAAAAAATAGCGTCATAGTCGAAAAATGAGATAGCACCAATGGAAATACGTTTTTTAAATTTAATGATGATTTTCGTGCATTTCTTCCAAAATCACAATTTGTTTTACGCAACACTGGGTTGGGTTGATTAAGGCGAAGATCGCTATCAAACAATTCTGTAACATTTTTTTCTGAAAGAGTAATGTTTTCTGAGTCTGCAGATGCCCGATTTGATACATTTGGAATTGGTTCATCTGGGATAACAGCGGCACCTGGTGTGACACACTGAATGCCACCCATTGCGTGAAACAATGGGTGGACGCATAATGACAGATTTTTAAAACAGTACAGATTCCTGGTATGTAGCGCAAAATCCCAAAGAAGACATCACGTCTAGCAGTTGTCTAGAGCCAAGCTTGGTGTGTAGAAACGCCCCGACGCCAATTAGTAGCGGCGATAAAAACGACTTCGGTCGTGCGGCTACTATAATGGAATGAGCCAGAGAGAGAGAGAGGGCTGTAATTTTAACTTCCCACTTATTTAGGGACCCACGCTTGTGTTTCAAAATTAGGTCATTAAGAAAAGTTCGCAAAGATTCAGGTACAACTGTATCTACGTCCTGTAAGAAATTCGCCGATGGCGGATATTCCGCAGTTGCGTAGACTTGTGGAATGTCTTCTAGGATGATTGCTGCAGCGGCCTGAACTATACGCATTCGTTCGTCTTGAGTTCCTTTTCTGTTATTATACCATGTTTCCGTTACAATTTTGAATCCCGTATTTTTAAAGCACACTATTGGCGACCGCCTATCGCGCTTCACAATCATAATGTCGTCGCCACATTTTTGCCGTAATCGTGTATGGATCGTTCGTACATCAGGTCGATACTCTCCCTTAATTGAATTCGTTAGACCTCCGAGGCAAAACTGGCATTCCTCTGCGTTTTCTTCTAGATAACTATAAATATATTCCATTGCTTCATCCACATTTGTTGCTGGTCGATTCCCGGCCCGGTTCGGTTTGTTCCTTTTTGTCCAATAAGGGTACACCGGGTCTACGATGGAATTTTGTGAAACATGACTGGTGATAGTGAGCCTCCACTGCAACTAAATCAGCAATATTTGCGAGACGACTTGCAACTGCTCCACCCCAATCATCTGCGTGTTTTTCACCACACGCTAGAATTTTTTAAGTGAAACTTCTTTTCTGAGGGGGCTACAATTTTCCAGCGTCACGAAAATTCGGTATCGCGTGAGGGGAATAGCTAGGTATGTGGTGGGGGGACCGGCAAAGGAAGAGAGTGCGTCAACGACGACACTAATCCGATGCTTGTGTTAGTGGTCGAAAAGGAAAACGGTAGGGGAGGGATAAGTAGGTACGTAGCGTAGTATGCTAGTACGTTACGGTTCGCTGGTGAGACGGTAGAGGAGAAGTAGAAATGACGCAGCAGTGACGCTACTGAATTCTCGTAACACTGCTTGTGTTTGTCTACTCCTCAGTTTTCGTAACGGCTAAAGATTGACGCTACCATATTTTTACTATTTTATTCGAAGTATCTACAATTTATTTATTTGTGTGGAGAAGAATTATTGATTTTTGCAATTAAGGTATTTCCTCTCCAAAACCACTTTTCTGTAAACTTATTTGAAATTTTGGTCAAATAGAGATTGAGGTATTCTGCACCTCCTCTAATTTTTTCAGATTTTTTGTTTACATGTAGTTTAATTGTTATTAATGTTTTTTCCTACGTAAATGAGCACTGACCATTCTTTCGTGTGTATTAAGTAGGTATATATGTATGTATATAATTATATTATGGCATTATGGCAAAAACCGGTTAAAAGAAATAAACTCCTGTAGAGGAGTTGGTGAAGTAGGAGGAAGAGGTGGAGGTGGATGAGGAGAAAGAGAAGGAGGAGGATATAGATTGTCGTAGAGTTTTTTCCGTCATGGTAATAGAAGCAGACGCTATGTAATAATCTGCTGGGCTGTTCGACTGGCTTGCAACGCCGGCCAAACGGGTAGATGGACCTCTGCTCGACTGGCTTGCTCCGCACCGATCGACGATCGATAGCATACTGCATCCCATTGGCGGCTGATGTATGGTGGGGGGGACGCGGTTGATGGGAGGACGCCGCGGTAGGCGATAGGTGGATCGATGCGTCAGCGGGCGATTGGTGGGGTGGGTTTCGGATAGTTCGGCAGGTCGTCGATCCGAAAGTGTACAAAAAGGTGGAATGAATGCAGATAAAATTGCATTTATTACGGAATACGTTCTGCAAAGATTTGAAGAAGCTTGTGACAGAAGATCTATTATTCACGATATGGATTTAAGATTATGGGCTCTGAGGGCGAAGGAATTGGTGGACCTTTCCGAATTCAAGGCAAGGCAAGGTGAATGGTGGATTTTTAAATTTAAAAGAGTGCATAGAATCGTGTCTCGTAAAATAACAACATTCAGAATGCAATCTACGTTCCAAGATATTGACAACCTGCAAAATATTCCGAAGACGTTTATATCAAACGTAAAATTAAATATACCAACTATTGGATTTGAAGAAATATATAACGCAGACGAGAGTGGCTTCAACCTCGAAGTACATTCAGGGCAAACATTGGCAAAATTAGGAGTAAAAACGATAGAAGCAACGGTCCAATCGGTATCATCTACGACACACAGCTATACAATAATGCCTATCATTTCGGCAAGTGAACGTCTTGTTTCACCACTGTACATAGTTTTGAAGGAGTCTACAGGAACATTTGGCCTAAGGGTGGAAGAATCTCTATTTCGTCCAGCTAACATTTACATTCAAGCTTCAAAATCAGGTAAACTTACGTCTGAACATTTCAAAACTTGTTTCATCCAGGTGTATTTACCGAATACTGGGCATAAAAGAATGCTACTACTCGACTCATGAACGGGACATTGTTCGAGTCAGCTAGAGACGTTGATCCCACAAGACAAAGAAGTACAGTTTTCAATTATTCCGAAAAAAACGACTGGTATTATTCAACCTTTAGAGAGATGTCCTATTTGGATTCCGGATTTGGAAGAATTTCGTTCGAACATTTTCTGATAATGTACTTCTTCAAGAGAAAGATATTAGTTTGCACTCGCGCAATGAAATAATTAAATTGCAATCATTAACACACAACCAGCTTTCGTCGCCTAGATTTAATAATCTAGTCATTATAGCATATTAAATGCAAATTAATATGGGTAGGATAAAACCTATACCAATCGAGAGGGAAAAATCCCCTGAAAAACATATCAAAAGATCCCAAAAAACTTTGGCCGGGAAATATGTTTAATTAATGAAAAAGTAACAAGAATTGCAGTCGAGCGTCCTTTGAACGCTGATATTTCTCATTCAATGGACTCAATTAAAAAAGTAAAACTACCATTTTGGAGCGGGGAAAATTTTCTACAAAAAACAAGCAGAAACTTTTAGTTGAAAGTGCTTCGTTTTAGTTTTATTAACGTTTAAAGATTTTGCATCGCCTTAAACGTCAAACCGATCACCCGACTATTTGGCTCCGCCCCTTGGCTACGACGCACAGTGCGGCGAGTCAATGGGAAATAGGGAAAAAACTGAAAACTTAACTATAACGAAGTTTTAGTGATACAATTTTGTTGAATTTTCATTTAATTGTACATTGAAATATATATTTCGTCAAAGAAGTAAAATAATATCACATTGTTTAAACTTTTCAGGTTGCGTTATTAGCAATATGAAACTCAACTAAAAGAATACTTTTTTTGAAGTAAATATTACATTCCTGCGTAAGATATGTACATACAATTAATTAAAAATTAATTTTTACGAACATTTAGCACTAAATATTCTGAATCATCAATCGCATGAATTTTCACTACCAAGAAGGTAGCTTTCAATATCATCATCGAATATTCTTGTTCGCCTCCGTACAATTTTCCTGTTCATGGAAATATACGGGTCAGACATCAGCAATAGGTTGTTTATTACGTCTTGACAATTATTTAATCTTGAGGACTTTCTAGCGTGATTTAATCTAGTGCGTCGAAAAACTTTGTGCGTAGCTTCGAGAGCCTCCTCAGACAATTGTCCAATTGGTATTTCAAAATATTTCATGATGTCAACTGCGTGAAAGAAGAGTTTATGCAAAGTACTTGGCATGTAATACCAAGAATAATGTTGTAAATACAGGTCTTTGGTTTGACAAAGGAGTAATTTAAACGGTAAGGAATGCGACGGAATAGAAATAATATTGGGGTTTCAAAGGGGGTCGAACTTTAAATTATATTAATTTTACCGTAGAAAGCGAATTGATAATTTGTTTAAACAATAAACTTATGTACATATTTTGAAAATTATGAGAGATACGAAGAAGCGGGTAAAATTTTAAAACGGTACGTAGGAATTCGAATCCGAAGCCGCGATCTTATTACCGAAGTAATAGTACGAGCCTCTATTGAGGCACGCGGCAAGGATTAAAAAATGCTGTATATCAAAGGCTAGCAGGTACTAGCAGCCAAATTTTGCTTAAGCGAATAAAGGCTATTGTACTCTGTACGTTAGAACAAGAATTAGCTCGACACCTCATGACACTCATTAGATAAACCTTCTGAAAGTCAACAACTTTGACGGAGTTGAAGTAAAATGAGGCCTCACTCAAATAGGCGATTAAAACAATAACAACCAATAAGAGTAACAAAGAATGGGTCGAAAACATAGTTCTTACTCTAATGAACAAAATCTATGCAAACAAACCGATGATTTTCGGGCGAATTCACATTTTCCAATAAATCGAAATCTCCGCGTCGCACACCTCCTCTGTGTGTAACGTAGACTGCTCAAACAAGCTGATATTCAGAGCGGTGTTGCACAGGTGCCAGTGGAATTTTTCGTAAACAAGCTTTAGTTTCTTGTTTGGGGACTATTTCTTTTGACCTACGTGTGTTTTAGAACCGTTTTTGTACAACTTGATTTTTTGGGTTTTTTCCATTGGTCGCCGCACTGTGCGACGGCCTGACCATGTGACGCGCTCGCTGAGTGTGGATTTCAAACTACTGTGTGTACATTTATTCATACATTATTCCATATTTTCATTACTAAATAGTAAAACTAAACTTTTTTTTCAAAATTTCATTTATTAAACTGTAAAATAAAGGTAAATACAGCAAATATAGCAAAGTAAGAAGGATAAAAAAAATTTAATTGTTCGAACAATACAAATTGGATCGGTGTGTAATGCTTATTTTTTTATTTATACAATTAACTTACACATTTCTCTATATTTCTATTGACAAATAGTAAAAAATGGTATTACTTTCTAAATATTTAATGAACAAATGAAAGAATATAACGAAATAGATAAATAAAGAAAGTTTTTAAGAGATGGAAGAAAAAAAATTAAATTATGTATACTGCCTGTTTTCTTAGGTGTAAGATTTATTAAAATGTTTGTCCAAATTTTCGTTAATAAATAGTAAACAATGGGAAATTATTTTTAAGGCACATTAATTTTTTAAAAATGAGTAAATATAAGAAAATAGAAGAAAACAAAATGTTCAATCAATCCACTGCTAAATTCAGAACAAATTATTGTCTTACGTCAATTTTATATTAAAAAAGCTATTTTACGTTTTGATTTTAACGTCTTAATAAAATAATTTCTATAATTTATTTCGTAGCTATATACATTTATTTTCTCATTTATTAATATAATTATCTTAATTCTAATTGAATAGCCAATTTAAGTTGTAAAATCATTGCGATTTTGCTGTGGTTTACTTTAACCCTCTAGTAGGCGCTACTGTGTATAAAATACACTGAAACCTTTGGACTTTATTTTTGTAAGTAAAACTGTATATTTTGAATGCTGTTGAATGCTAGTAAGTTTGCGAGTACCAAAAGTATGATAAAAAATGTGCTAATACTTCAGCTCTGCGGTATAAAACTGTGGAAATGAAATGAACAAAACATCTGCCCAAAAATATTGTGTAAATTATCTCAGTGTACAAAGTACACCTAGCGACTAGTTTGCGAAAATATCTTGTAGCGCCTACTAGAGGGTTAAACGTTGTCTTTCCACGGGCGTCGCCTCATCTAAATCTTTAGAGAGTTTATCGCCTTGTACTCTTGTGTAGCTTCCATCTAAATATTCACTGATTGCAACGTCAAATTCATCAATCAAGTCATCCACAGAATGATTGGAAAATAAAGACGAACCAAAAGAGAGATCAATGTTCATGCAATTCGTGCAAGAGTCTCCATGACAAATCAAGCAAACACTGGAACACTTCAGACCAGCTTTTCTGCATCCACAACAAGTTGAGCAGTTTCCTTTGCACGAGCAAAATATCATCTTCAGGATTGATTCTGGTGCAGGTGGTGCTCTGGTCATGACAGGAACAAGAATTTGATTCTTTAATTCCCAACCCCAATCCAGACGATTGTCTGGCTTAAGTTGATCGTTGCCGAGCCACTTTTGTACTTGAAAATATACACGCCAAATATGCTCTTCAGTAGTTGCAGCCGTGGGTGGTAATTGCGCCAATCGTACTTCTGTTGTACCACGTACTGCAGATTGTACAAAACGTTCATAGCGAAAAGTATTGATAGATGTTTTATTTTCAGTAGCCCCATAGAGAGACAACATCAGACGTTCTCCTGCTTTTTGAAGTGAAACTTCTTTGCGGAGGGTACTGAATGCGCGCCCGAGGAGACGAAAATCGTAACGAAACCCACACACTCCACCTCTCTCGACCGTGTCTCACTCATACAGCGCTCTCGACCCTGTCCCAATACACCGCTGTCGACTCTGCCCCATTCCGTCGCCCGCGATCCTGCCCCATTCCATCGCTCCCGACCGTGCGTACGTTAAGGCTAAATGTACCGTGTTTGGTTCAAAATTTTGCCACCACGTGGCAGCAGCAAAATGAGCGAATTTTACTTGACAATTTTCTCCCAAACGAACGGTTCATTTTTTAATCTGTAAACGGATTCTTGACTGTTTTCAATGTAGAATTTAATGAAATTGGTTATTAAAATTTTAAGTTGAAAAATTTAAAAAAAAATGCTTAAAAAACGCCAAAACTGTACTTTTGTAAAAAAATAGGGTTATAGAGACAAACAAGAAGTCTAACTGATAATTGCTGCGAATTCGAATTTTGATTCTACCTAAAAACGTGATCGTAATCAGTAATTTCTGTATTCAACCGAGCGCTGGCGTGGCGAGCGAAGATAGCGAGGCGGGGCGGGGCGAGCTTGCTTTCTACGCTCTCGCGGTCGGCCTTCCTGGACATGTCTCCGCAAGAGTGTATGTAGTAGGTGCCGGCTTGAAAAAGAGCGCGAAGCATGAGACAGAGCGTGGCTACAGAGTGGGGCAGGTTCAGGAGAAATAAAACGGTGTAGTCTCGCTTTACTAATAGTCCAGTCAAATTTCTGTTCAAATCGAAAATTGAGACATAATGGTGAAAACTTGGCAAAAGTTATATTTTGATGTTATTAATAGAGGGAACATATTAAAAGAAGTATCACCCCCCGGCGAAGGGTGTACAAAATGTATTTATTGTTGAAAAATCGGTTCTTCGCTAATATTTTGAAAAATACGTGATCCATTGAAAAACAGTTACAACAAAAGTTGTATATAATAAAATTATCTACAAAAAAGGTTATACACTTTTTAGTCTATCTTCAACCCCTAAGAAGCTAGGACCTCCAGATGAGTTTGAATGTTCAAATATTCACAACAAATCCAAAAATGAAGATTTTTACAATCTTTTTTTTGTAACCCGTTTAGAAAGATCTCATCATTTTTCCTAGCGAAACCAAATTTTGTTTTTCATTGTTGTTTACACATGATTGATTTTTAAAGTTTTCAATGCTTGAATTTACATAGAAATTCGCAATGAAAAATTTTTTAAATTATACCATCATTTATTTTGGATTGTTTCTGAAGAAAGAAGATAGATAGCAATTCAATATATCTTGCCTGGTTTGCAAGATATGCTAAATTGAATATGAAGGGTACAGGGGTAAAAGAGGGAATGTCAAAAAAAAACAAATTTACAGGAATTATGCTAAAATTTTAAACGTCTGTATCTCTTGACTGTACCTTTATTGCCTGTAATCCTTTGCCAGCTGAAAGAATGCGAAATTGTCAACTAGATGGTGTAGAAATGACGAATTGGCTAAATTGTGACATTCCCTCTTTTACCCCTGTACCCTTCCTATAGTGTTGCACCGTTTTCACTCTCGTCGCTCTGACGTTTGTGTGCGAGCGCTGCTGCAGTTGTCTGCGAGTGTCAGTGAAATAAGGGGGCCTTTCTCGAGTCACTCGCATTAGCTTCTTTCCAGCGCCTCTTAGGAAAACGGTTCTAATTGTCAAAAAATTATTCAGTAAAATTTTCATGTCAATAAATCAAAACAACAATTTAATATATTAATATGATTTCAAATATGTACTACTGGATTCAAAGAAATATGATTTTCATAATTCCCATCGTTGTCGATATCTTCATTATCTTCGTCACTGCTACTCCAGTCCGTGGCTTGATCGTTGTCAATATTGCCTTCTCCGCCAGTTTCTGTATTAATGTAATATAATTATGAATAGTCACAAATTGATGTAAGTATAATAATTTGACATAATAATTACATAGCTGATAGAGTTTGTAGAGAATCACTGACATAATTTAGTAGCTGATCCCCTTTAAACCATTTAAAATGGTATTGGCCATATTGACAACGATCAAGCCACGGACTGGAGTACCAGTGACGAAGATAATGAAGAAAATCATTACATATTTCTTTGAATCCAGTAATACATATTTGAAATCATATCAAAATAATATTGATTAATTTATTCAATTTTTGTTCCATTGATTTCTTGATATGAACATTGTACTGAATAATTTGTTGAAAATTTATTTTTTAGTCATATTTAATTGTATATAATGAAATTTTCCGATAAATCCAAAAAAACACTGTTCAACATATCATAACTGAGTAAATGAAAGATGCGCAGCAAAAGATCGCAATAGATCGAATCGCTCATCCATGAGCTTTCGCTCATTATTCATTTGCACCCGCTTGCAAATAGTTATGTCGGGGATCTTTCTTAGCTCTATTGGGACATACACAGAGAAACGTACAGCCTTTATAAAATAACGAAGGTCTGGCCGTCGCGGGCTCTTGGGCTAAGTATTCACACTCTCGCGGTCGGCCTGCCTCGACGTATCTCGCGCGTGCCGGCATTGGAAAGACCGCGAAGCATGAGACAGAGCGTAGCGCGAGTGAGGCAGGTTCAGGAGAAATGAAACGAGCCCCTCGACCGCGTGTTCAAATTTCAGGAGCCTCGTAGGAGGGCATGGAAACACTGTGCGGCGGTGTTTGTTTATGCGTCGAAGAAACTATTGGGGTTCACCCCTAACTTGCAGTCTGAGATGTCCCTTATATTAGTGTATACTCCCGCCTCGCTCCCGAGGATCTACGGGGGGGAGCGCCGTGAAGCGGCGCGGGGGGGTCGGCGAGCGTAGCGTAGCGAAAATTACTGATTAGGATAGAGATACTGATTGTTGCAGAATTTCCGACACGGTTTTGATTTCGCATTGAACGGGTATATGTCTGTATAAGTGACTATTTTTGAAAAAGTGACCTTTTCAGTTTTTTTCTTGTAGAAGAATGTTTATAATAAACTGTAATTTCTTATAAACCAATTGAAGATAGAAGAATACGGTGTACGGATGAAGAGCACGTAGCAACGGCTTCCCTCTTTTACCCCTGTACCCTTCATATATTGTCGCACCGGTCTCACTCTCTTCGTCCTGACGTTTGTGTGTGCGTGCTGCTGCAGTTACCTGCGAGTGTCAGTGAGACAGAGGGTTGCTGTCGACGTTTCGAAGTAACTGTTCCGTTGCAAGGGTTTCGTAGTAATGCGACCATGAATACCTCGCCAACCTACGAGCCCAGGCAGTATGCATTATTTTATTTGCATTAGCTTTTTTCCAGCGCCTCCTCGGTAAACGGTTCTACTTTTGGTTGATCAACAAAATTGATTCAATTTCATTGAACAGTGCTTTGAGTGAACAAATATGTATAAGTAAAAGGTACATAAGTGTACGAAGGAACGTTTAATTAATTTTTCATTTGCAAGCACCGTGCCACGTTAGCTAACATGGAAATAATCCCCTCCTATTAAGAAACAATGGATTAATTCCATGTTATCTAATGCGAAATTAAATGTGCACGGTATTAGAAAATAAAGTTAATAAATAATCAATGTCTCTTCTACGCCTTCGTATTAGTATACTCTCGCCTCGCTCCCGAGGATCTACGGGGTGGAGCATCGCGAAGCGGCATGGGGGAGTTGGCGAGCGTAGTGAGCAGAGGGCGGAGCCCCCTACTCTGTTAAAAATCACTAATTACGATGGAGATACTGCTTGCTGCAGAATTCCCGACACGGTTTTGAATTCACATTGAACGGGTATATGTCTCTATAAGTGGCTTTTTTTGAAAAAGTGAATTTTTCAGTTTTTTTCTTTTAGAAGTATGTTTATAATAAACTGTAATTTTTTATAAACCAATTTCATTAAATTCGATACATGAACAATTAATAAATCCGTTTTCAGAATGAACATATGTGCAGCCGTTTCCGAATAAATTACCAAGTAAATTTTGCCCTAACAGTGCAGCCATCTATTGAAAATATTTCATACTATTTGTCGGGGACATTTAGCCTTAAAGCCATGTGTTGACTTTGCGAGGCTGGCTCGCGAAGCTACCGCGCGAAGCGTGCCACGTGTTGGATCGCCTTGCCTAGTGAAGCTGCCGCCGTTCGTTTGTCTACATATTCCGAGGCAAAAATGTCTTAAGGCTGCCTTGCGCGGCAGCCTCGCGAGCCAGCCTCGCAAAATATGTGTTCCGTCGCAAAGGGGACTTCTACGTCATTTCTTACCGCTCACTATTATCGCAACCTAAATAGCGCATTAATTTAGATCTAATCTGTACATCGGTCGCAACAGCGAGGCGGGCGGTATGTTTTGGTGAATGGGGGTTGCGAATGCGTTCGCAGTCCCACACCTTTCCCTCAAAACAACCTCGCAGTGTATCTAATTGTAAACCACGGCTACATCACGGAATTACTGTATCTCTTTGAATCCCATATAATCACCAGTAATATTGTGAGTGCAGTTTTAAATCATTTCAACTAACCCCCGATACGGTTTAAATCCACCACACCACATTTTCGGTCACTAGTCGTGTCACGCAGTAGTGCCTTCGGGATTTACGACATCGAGGAGATCTACTCTTGATCGCTCATGTTATAGTTATTAATTTGAAACTGAAGAATAAATGAAGCAAAAATCAATCGCGGTTTATACTGTGCAGAGGGGGTCTGGTTTGTGTTGCTCGAGAGGGTTTCTTCGGGCAATGGAAGCTATTGTTCATATTACGAGGCGATGCAGTGTCGCAACTACACTAAGAGGACTGTTAGGCTCACCATAAATCTAGCGTTTAGGATCCTTTTTGAGCGTATCCTTGGGAAAAGCCAGACTAGAGGGCGCAGAGTTACTTGTGAGTTGTTTGTATTTCGTTTGTCGCATTTTTAGTTTTCCGGATTTTACCGCGTCGAGTGGCCGGCCATACGGAGCTCGTGTAGTCTACGATCGGAGTCGCGACTTTTTTCGAGTAACCCACCGTGCATGTACATTCTTTCGCGCGCTCGCGCGTGTGTGTGTTAATTTATAATTATTATTGCAAAAGAGGCCACAGAACGGTCGAAATAGTACAGTGACAGGCAACGTGTTAAATATAGAGCCAATTGAAACTAATACCACCGGAATCAAATTGAAAGAAACTGGTATCGAAGTTTCACTTCTTCCGCGTGTGGCGGCCACACGTTTTGTTTAATATCTTCCCTTGTAGAGCCTCCATCGTTGAAAACTGCTACATCGTCCTTCAAATAATTTTTCTTCTTCAAAATATTCAAAAACGACTTCTTTCCTTTTTGAAAAATTGCACTGGTGGTATCACATCCCGTGAAAGCATGGCTCAAAAGAATTCTGTTTCTTAAATGATTATGCTTTTGCGTGGAAAATACCACGTTGGAACCTTTAGCAGTACCTTGCTTTACAAAAGAAATATCTTTGTCTGCTGGAGTCAAGGCAATTAAAAACACGAGCAAGTCAACATCTTGACCAACTACTGCAACGTTTTCATGATGATTCAATTGTTCAATTGCAGTCCTTGCAATCAAGCCATCTGCATCTTCAGATGCTTGTTGAACTCCTATTCCAGCACTCAGAAATTGTAGTTTTAAGAATTCAATCAATCTTCCCTTATTTCTGTCATTAGCCAGAAATTTTTATTGATTAACAGTGATTATCATCTCCTTTTCAAAAATTATTTCTGTACTTTTATTATTCTTCGAACGCGTCTCATTCTCTCATACGATTTAACTCCAGTAATAGTTTCTCCATAACCATCGAAAACAACAATGGCATTTGGCCCATAATTCTTGACAACATAATTTTTATATAACTGGAGAACTTGCTGATAGGTACTTCCAAGAGGCCACACTACTTTATGCACCAAAAATCCTCCATCAATAACGATTTTGTACTCAGAAATATTGATGCTTGTTATTGATTGAGAAGTGAAGACGTTGTACAGCTCTGATTTTTTTGATTTTTGCATCAATTCTTCTTCATCAAATAGTGAAAGTGGGAACGGAGCTAACTCATAATGTAATGAAATAGTGGCTAGATCAGTATCGTTTTTAGTGACTGCTGTGATTCTTTGAAATAAAAAAAAGAGTTGTATTAATAGCCACGACCTCATCGTCAATGAGTATTCCACGTTTTGCTGTTGCAATAGATTTGATACGTGTTGAAAACGTTTTAATTTTACGTCCACAGCAAGTTTTCTAACCATTGCTCTTATCGACTCCATACCAACTTCCATAGTCTTGTCACAGTTGACTTCGTTTCCGCCACATAATCCATCAGCGATAGACATTAGTCTGTTGGGATCCATGACTACGAATGGATCGTGTACAGTAAACCACTCAATTAGTTTCTGATAATCTTGAGTATCGCGTTTTATGCTGCATGGTCTCCGATCGGTGTGTTGCTCTGTACTAGCTGCTCTTACTCCGCAAAAAGACTCAAATGCATCCATTACTTCATATGCAATAGGCACGCCAAGTATCCATCTTGCTATCACTCCTTCTTTGTTGATACCTCGTCCACGTGTAAGACCTCCTGCAATTTTCATAACACGCATCAATGTCTGCTCTACTGTCATATCAGTCCAAATTCCTGCCCACTTCTTATCCGATCGTCGAATTGTGAAAAAGCCTTGGTTCGTAAATTTATTGTACTCCTGTGGATCATTTGGTAGATTGAGCATATCCTGTAAGTAAATCTGACCATATTTAGCGTAAGAGTGATGGCCTGTTGCATGAAAAATTGGTAGCATATCGTGTACGCATTGTAGATGAAGATGCCAGTTTCCTAGACGTTCTGCTTCTATGAATTGCATTACCAAGGTAATGCAATGAAAATATTGTAGCCACAGTCTCGATGTACGTCCTGTATTGCTTAATGCGTCCATGATGGTTAACATCTTCGCCTTGATCCTTTGGAGTTCTTCGTTCTCGTTAATTTCCTCCAAAGTCACTGGAGTAGTGTCAACATTCTTAAACAATTCAGTGATAAATTCACGATCTCGGTCATCAATATTGTCAGCGTGTTTGAAGACAATACCACCTAGTGCACAGTACGCAAGAAGATGTCCTCTGATTGCTCTGCTGAAAGCACGACCTGTGAGAATGTGGTCTACGGTATTACCGGCATAAATAACACTTAGTAATTCCTTTAATCCACTGCCATCCATGATGATTCCCAGAGCTCCAAGAAAGGACATTAGAAAATGAAATCCTCCAAGTCTAGGAACTGTATTCACCAATGCGTTGTCTTTTTTGACTATTTCTCATGCTTTGGCGTATAAAGGCTGATCAAATGTTACGAAGCATGTTTTTTTGCCCCTTTTTGATACATTCGTTTGTAGCAGAATGTAAAACAGTGTTAATTGTATTTTTATCTGAAGGTGGTGCATTGACAAAAGGTACACAGAAAACTTGTGACGTTTCATAAGAAGAATCGTTACTAATACTCTCCATAAAACCCCTCCAACTTGGAATATTTGGAATATTACAGAGTTTTGCCAAAACATGAGTTACGTAGGAAACTGGTAAACTGTCGCGATGTTCAAGATCAAGTTGAAAGACGTCCGTATATGTAATTGTTTCCAATCCACGTTGACTCTCATTAACTCTTTCGCAGTAGATGATTGGAACGTTGATTTTGGATGCTAATTCGTGAGACTTTGGAATACAAGTTAACTTTTTAATTTCTCCTTGATTTGTGACTCCAGATCTTGGTGTAACACAGCAAATACCACCCATACTGTGGAAAGTATTGAAACCATCCAGAGTACAGACATTATGGTCAGCGTTATCAAAAACATATTGAATGTATGCATCTTCGGTTATTTTTTTATCGCAATGAATTATTGCCGAGGCTTCATAAAGACTAATAGTTGAATACGATGAACAGAAACCCAAACTATTCAGGACATCAATTATTAATCGAGAACCAAACTTGCGAGATAAATAAATACCAGTAGCTAACTGAATTGAAGAAATGAATGATCTTGGACGTACTATTGATACTATAGAATGAGCGATACTATTACGCTTGATGGTGATCTTCTCCTGCCTACTTTTTTCCCTCTTTTGTAGTACGATGTCCAGAAGAACTTCCAAGCTTTCAGGAGTATCATTCTCAACATAAGAAAATAGATCTTCAGGAGTTGCATAAGACGACGTGTCGTAAATTTTGCTTCTAATATCCTCCCGTATAATTTCAGAAGCAGCCTGGACTATTCGCAACCTTTCCTCAGCTTCTTATTATACCAAGAATCAATCAAAATTTTATGACCTGTATTACGGAAACATACGACAGTTGGTCTTCCTTTATGTTCTATCATCAGGACGTCATTGCCGTATTTATTGAGTAACTTTTGTTTAAATGTAGCTGGCTGTATAGAAAACCCTTTTAATTTGTCCATTAGCTCATTAAGAATAAATTGACAATCGTCGCTTTCCTCCATAAAATGACATACATCCTCAAAAGCGTTTTCCAAATCCAAGATTTTTGGTCTTCCTTGTTCATTTGTAGACTGAATGTAGGCGAACTTTTTGTAACAAGCTTGATGATAACGAGCATTCTCTTCCAGTAAAGATGTTAACTCAATTCTCTCCTTAATTTTTTGTGACCAGTCGTCTCCACGAAGATTTATGATTTCGTCAATACTTTGTTGTAATTGCACTGTTGATACCAGCGTGCCAGCTTTATGTTTTGGATCCCAATAAGCCCCGCATAAAAAGCAATGATGTATGAAATCGAATCCTACAGGTTCCTCAGATGTTGATACTGTTCGTGAAACCGAAGCAGTTCTCACTTTCCTGCCTAGACAATAATTTTTGGCACAGTGCTGATGAACTTTTACTTCCGTCAGCTTCTCCAAAATGATGAATTTGTTGTCCTTATACTGCCTGCTCTTAGTGATGAACGTATTGATTCCTTTTTGCTTCACCACTTTGCTCAGATTGCTCTTATTTAAACTTTCATCGCTAATGAAACAATGTCTAGAATAAGCCATTCTGAAATTAATTTCATAAAAATTGAACAACAAATTTCACACAAAATGTAGAACTAAAAATTTTCCACTGAATGTAGAACGCCACGATTCAATATGCAGCTACGGAGGACCGACACTTACTGAGCATCCATTGCGTCTTAATTTTAGAGACTAAGAGTCCGACCAGTTTTTACCATCTGCAAGGACTAGTGGTTTCATTTGCATCAAAGCGCGGAATAGTTCGCGAGCAAATATTATGCTAATCGCGTTCGGAAAGAGAAAAAGTTTTGATACGTCACGTCCTTCTCCGTGATGGAACTCTTGCTCTCATTTGTTTTCCGATGGTAAAAACTGGTCTTAGTCTATAAAATTCAGATACAATGGATGCTCAGTAAGTATTAACGGTTTTTTTGTTCGATCAATTAAATTTTCTTCATCCTTCTTACTTTGCTATATTTGTTGTATTTACCTTTATTTTACAGTTTAATAAATGAAGTTTTGAAAAAAAAAATTTGTTTTACTATTTAGTAATGAAAATATAGAAAAATTTATGAAAAAATGTACACACAGTAGTTTGAAATCCACACTCAGCGAGCGCGTTACATGACCAGGCCGTCGTAGCCAAGGGGCGGAGCCAAATAGTCGGGTGATCGGTTTGACGTTTAAGACGATGCAAAATCTTTAAACGTTAATAAAACTAAAACGAAGCACTTTCAACGAGGGGTTTCTGCTTGTTTTTTGTAGAAAATTTTCTCCGTTACAAAATGGTAGTTTTATTTTTTGATTGAGTCCATTGAACGAGAAATATCAGCATTCAAAGAACGCTCGACCGCAATTCTTGTTACTTTTTCAATTAGACATATTTCCCGGCCAAAGTTTTTTGGGATCTTTTGATATGTTTTTCAGGGAATTTTTCCCTATCGATTGATATAGGTTTCATCCTACCCAGATTAATTTGCATTTCCTCGAATAAAATCGTCTACTTTGACTAGACTATAAAAATCTTTTCCGATATGCTTGGTTTAAAAGCGGATATCTAGAAACGCATCCCGGTGAATTTCAAAACCCTGTAGATTTTTGTTACTTTAGGAGTGTAAAGCACATACCCAGATGTAGTATTTGTGGAGAAGTTGCTTTCATACGCTGTGCATGGTGTGCCGAGTATTTCTGTCTTGAACATTTCTGTGAACAATATGTATCACTACTGTACAAATTATAATCCGTAATTTTAGTGTATTTGCCGTTTTCTACCATTACAACTGTTTCAATGTAGAATCCATTAATAAAATATGTACAATAGATACAAATATTTTGTTTATCAGGATTCATTGAATGAATGAATGAATGAATGAATTCGTTTATTTATATGTCATAATTTGATTAATGTAACTGCGGATAAGCTATATGTATGTATATTATAAATATAATAATCATAAAACGTATTATTATGAACTACATCAAAATAATATGATCTCAATCTTATAATTAAGTCTATATTTCACAAATTTTCATATTTTTAAATAATATTAGTTCATACAGAACTAGGTTTATGATTTGAGTCTTTCATCTGTTAGTACAGTTTTTTTTGTGAACGGTCAATTGTACCCACAAAAACAGATTCTCTGTAAAAAAAGGCGGCATGTTCATTCAGTGCCAACAAAAATTGATACGTAAAATACTCTCCAAAAAAGATTTGAAATCAATTAAGATCGCCATGTTCAAGATTTATGTATTAAAAGCAAAAGGCATCATTTGAAAGGAAAATTATTGTAAATCAAGTTACTAAAAAATTCGACTAAAAAAATTTATTAAAAAATTTTAATAAAAAAGAACTTGCCGCGTTTAAGTTTTCATATTTTGTCCACTATGCCGAATAATTGGTAGTGCTTGGACGGTGCTAGAGTGATTCATAAATTGCACTGCCGAAGTCAAATTCAGAGAAATTCAGAAGGCCCCCGCCTGATCGGTTTCCCGTGCAACATTCGGTATACTGGTGGTATCATATAAGTGTATGAATTTATTTAAAATCATAAGTGCATAAACATCGAGTATAATTCTGTCTGAATTTTTTATTTTGAAGAGGAAAAAACGGGGCAAGTTCTTTTTTATTAAAATTTGTTTATAAATTTTTTTAGTCGAATATTTTAGTAACTTGATTTACAATAATTTTCCTTTCAAATGATGCCTTTTACTTTTAATACATAAATCTTGAACATGGCGATCTTAATTGATTTCAAATCTTTTTTGGAGAGTATTTTACGTATCAATTTTTATTGGCACTGAATGAACATGCCGCCTTTTTTTTACAGAGAATCTGTTTTTGTGGGGGCATTTCACTACTTTTTGGAATTTATTCATGAGAAAGATACGTACATGTAGAAGAATAGCTTTTTATTACCACAAAATTAAAGTCTCACATTTTATACCGATACGAGCCAATTAATTATAACCACGTTACTTTTGATTTATTCTCGTGATATTTTGAAAGGGATTTATAGACTAGAGAGCCCTTATATTTTTCACTTTGCCTTAGTATTTTGGAGAAATAAAACATATACCGCTTTCGAATTTACAGACCATCGGATTTCTCTTATATTTTGGTCGTCTACAGAAATCCATGAAGACGTTTTATCTTGAACTCTCTAAGTCTACTCTTCCAATGACGATAACGAATTGTTTCATCACATATAAAGATACCACTTATGACAATATATATCGTCCCCTTAGCTCGTGTTCTGTCCATGAAAAGATGACTCGATTGACATCGGAGAATGTCAGACTTGTCACCGAGCGCCTATTACCCACGGTACATTTATTGCAATATGCGCTTTTCGTTTCAATTATTCCTGCTTTAAATAACTTTCACTTCTTTAAAAGTATTTACCTTGTACAAACTGTTCATCGTAGGGGGCAGCGATCAATGAATGTGACTAATCGTAGACAAATTATTCCTGCGATGATGTTCCAGTTGTAAAGCATACACTAGCAAGTCAGCTTACAGCATCCGATGTTTAGTATCAACAACCTAACCTGTAACTTTACCTCTTTTGGAACACCCATCACCCGAGCATAATCACGATTACGTTAATGTTAATCGCACTCGGGCACATTATCGCAGTAGTAGTTCGGTACACCGAATTGCCTTTTAGTTTTAATAGACGAACTTGTCTACGACGAGTCGCTAATATCGATTGCTGCCTCCTACCACGAACAGTTCATAAAAGGTTATTACCTTGAAAGAAGCAAAAGTCATTTAACGCTGGAATAGTTGAATGAAACGAGAAGCGCGTATTGCAATTAATGTACCGTGGGTAATAGGCGCTCCGTGACAAGCCGGACATTCTCCGATGTCCATCGAGTCATCTTTTTACAGACAGGACACGATTCTCTTCGGTTGCACCTGTACGAGATGACATATGAGAAAATCGTGAGTCTTCATGAAAATCTTCTAACGTACTCGTTCTGCAATAATACTTAATGAAATAAAAGTGAGGTACATGTACACTTCACGTTTGACAGGTCGGTATATAAATTCGAACTTGTGGGATAGTATAATACGAAAGAGGAAATATATCGATAAAGAAAAAAATAAATAAAGTAGTTACTACATTACTGTAATCCAATTCCATTGTGTATCCCTTATTTTTCTGCCACGACTTTGATAGTTGATAGTGAATAAAAATCAAATTTATTGGCTGATCCATCCACTATCAACAATCAAAGTGGTGGGAGAAAAATAAGGGATACAATGGAATTGGATTACAATAATGGAGTAACTACTTTATTATTATTTTTTATTTATTTATATATTTCCTCTTTCGTATTATACTATCACAAGTTCCAATTTATATACAAACCTGTCAAACGTGAAGTGTACATATACCTCACTTTTATTTCATCTCTTCTTCGCCTCTGTATAATCATTTACACCCCACAAAGCACGTTTTGGCAAGTAACTTTTCTGTAACATTCCTGCGATATTTTGCAATATTCGTGAATACTACCGTATGTTAGAAATATATATTTCTCGATAAATTCGCGAATGTTGCAAAATATCATAGAAACATTTCGGAATCATTACATCGAAAGATCTCCTCGATAAGGTACAGCTCGATAAGATTGTACTTGTCAGGGCTGAATTATATGGGGTTTTTATAATTATTTTAGGAAGTCTCAGAAGAATATAGGTGCAGCATAATATAGATCTGTGCTAGAAAGAAGAAAGAATAACCTTCGACGAGCATTCGGGCTGTGGCAACAGAGGTTAGAATCAGCAAGACCATATCAGGGAGGATATGGAAGGATGGACGCACGTCCATGCACTCGAGGCAGCAAATCTAACTCGCAGAATGAACCAATGCAGCTGGTTCTTGGAACAACAAGTGGACGATCCCTCGTTCGAAAGAAACCCCCTCGGGTTCGCACATGATTTGGAGTCCTTCTGGGTGGAATTGAATAGCAGCACGTTTATTTCTGTAACAGATTATAAATAACAAAATTATATCCAGCATTTCATTATTTAAAATATAGTACGAAGGAGGAAATATATCAATAGAGAAAAACTAATGTTAAAGTAATTACTTGATTATTGTGATCCAATTCAATTGCATCTGCTATTCTTCTGCCACGGCTTTGATGGAGAAGAAACATCAAATTTATTTGTTAATCCATCGATTCACCCCATGCTCGCATGACACTGAAAACAAAAAATAGAATGAACACAAAGATATTTGTCCTTCCATCGAAAGTGAGGTTAAAGTTGTCAGATGGCAATTAAACTTATCTGATGGGAATTCTTCTGAGACCGTCTCCTTTCCTGCTCTTGATGCACAGGTAACTAGAGAAAAATACCACTACATCCGTTTATTATCTCGATTAAACGAAAAAAATACAAACGATTATTAAACTATACGGAGCGTCTGTCACATTCACCACTATTGAGATTCATTACTCCGATTGCACTGAATTATCACTTTTTACTAACAAGCGCGTCCGAGGATCGAAATAAACGCGAGGGAAATCGCTACGCGAATGGAAATATTTTATTTTCTTTGAAAACCATGACCAAACATTCAAGGAATATATTCTCTCACACACTCTCACATACATTTGATGGCGTATGCGTGTACCCGCATCTGTGTAGACATTTCCGATCATGGCCGACTATCGCCGAAGATAGGCGGAATTAGAGTGACATTTTGACATATATATATTGCCCGAGAAATCGGATTCTCTCGACTTTCAGGCGGCAGGGGCGTGGCTTAGCATTGCTAAGGGCGAATCTCTGTTAATATTTAACTTATAACATTTACTCTGGTCTCTATCAATAGAGAATAGTCGATTTATATGGCGTAACTAAGCATAGTTTTGGTTATAACCGTATATTTATTGAGAAAATTCGATGTAAAATTTGAGGGGTGAAGGGGGCAGACATTTTTCCTATAAAGATATACGGGTGCTCGCTCGCTGCGACAACGCTGTCGGCGTCGTTCTGACGAACTACTTGAATGAACATGCCGCGAGACACTACCGTATCTCTTGATGTATTAGAACATAAAATATATTATTAAATTAATTTTAATAATGTATTAAATTTGTAAGTGTTTGAAATGTGTTATAAAGTTACGCATCTTTAAGATAGAATGTTATCTTTATAATAGAATGTTATAAGTAATCATGTGTAGACACATTTGTAATACGTATAAATAGACGTAACGCAGATTCATTTTCAAGTATCATCGAATAGCGCAGTTAATAGCATCCGAGGCTCATGATCCCGAGAACCCAGGATCAAATCCAACTATGTCTTGTTTGGGTTTTCTTAGACGTAACGTTAATTAGTTTAAGTGTTAGTAGGAGAGCTAGTGACCAAATCGACTAAGGTGTTTTAAGAAGGCTAGAAATTTGTAAATAGATGTCTAAATAGTAGTTAATTGGAACGGTAATGACCTGTCAAGCCATACCGGGTTGCGCCATTGAAAAATTAATTTTTCAAAGTTCAAAAAAAAAAAACAAAAAATTATATTGCTTCTTCAAAGCTATAATTTATAGGGGATGTTCATGTTTGGTTATTAAAGCAGCAACCTTGACTCGTGATGTTTATGTTTGGCCCAATCTTCATTCCACTAGTCTCACTTGTGATATTCATGTTTGGTACAACATTTTTACTATGAGTCAGATTCGTTAAAGTACGGCAAGGGGTTAATCGCAGGCAGATGGTTGCGAAGATGTGAGAAATATCAAATCAATGTGATCGTAAAGTTTTTTACTTGCGTAAAAAAAAGTGTGGCCAAAGTATGGCAGAAGTCTGGGAAAAATTGAACCAAAACGTATGGCTGCTGACCGTATCCCAGACTTTCAGCAGATAAACGATGCGCTCTTCAATAGGGAAGTTCGGACCAACAATATTTTATGTTATTTCTCTATGGAAACTATTATGCATGTGTAAGTAACCATGTACGTGAAAGAATTTAAAAAAAAATAAAATTTACTACTTCAAATTGCACATTGTAACTCCGGCGATAACGTTAGGGGCGAGAACGTTTTCTTATTGGTTTGACGTCACTTGCCAGACACAAGCTCCGCCTCCTCTCAGGGAGCAGTGCAGGCATACAGCGAGAACTTGATTTAACTATCTGGCTCTCTTGGATCGGCAAATGTTTCGGGGGTGAATCAGCGATGGTCAGAAGGGAAAAGGGCTAAGCTTCTATTTGAGAAAAGGCTTATTGTTGAGACAGATGAAGTTGATAAAAACAATAAGATTGACGTAAATTCCTCAAAAGATTCTGAGGTAAACAAACTTCGACGAAGTGCACATATTAAAGATTTGCGTAACGTATCATATAATGAAGATTACTGTTGGATATTAATTTTTTATAAATTTGATCACGATACTATCAATTTTTATGTAATCTTATTAGAATATAAGAGTAATTTGTATCTACAAACTATGTATGTATCAGCATAGATTTAAGATTGAATGATAATGATTACTTGGTCTGAGTGAGGTCTTCTTTTGGGGTTTTTCCTTAATCCGTAGCAACAAATGTTGGACCATTGTTATGTTCCCAAAAAGCAAATTATAATAGATAAGAAAACTTCTACATTAATTTAATCGATTACTTCTTAAGTGAGAGTATTAAAATAAGCAAAAACTGCTCGATGTTAGATATTTATAATCCTACGTTTAACCCTTTCGCTCATGGTGATCACAAATGTGGACACGCGTGGATTAATGTATATATAAGGTCATAAATTAGAATTTTTTGACCGTTTGTTCAAAAGCAGTACATTCGTGGACATTGTAACGAAGTATAAGGCACATATCGCCATACAAATTAAAAATTAAATTAATAAATAAACTAAAAAAATTAAATTTATGCAAAGAAAAATTTTTTTTTATTAAAAAAATTAAAATTTAAAGCATCGAAGAGCTGGAATATACATTATGAATTGTATGGCTGTAAAAATAAAAATTCGTGAGTGAAAGGGTTAAGAATATGATTTATTATCGCAAAGGAAAGGTAAGAGAGAGAGAGAGAGAGGGTACAGATTTATAACTCTACCCTTGCTAAAAAGTTTCCAATACTTTACAATCGGAAAAAACCCGGCGGGCCTAGCGGCCCAGATGAGCATGTAGTGTGTAGCTTGATACAGAGTGATTTCTGGTCACTCTGTCCCTTCTAAACGGGCTTTGCAGCGTCTACTAAATAAGAAATAGTTAGTTCCGAGACAGCAACAACGAAGTGTATGTGATTTTTGGACGTGTGGACGTTAAAACCCGCGCTGAAGCCACTACTACTTAATACGTACTGCTGGCTGTTGCGTTTTCTACGGTAAATCTACTCGTTGTGAGCATAGTTTGGACGTTGTGGCGGGGGTGTCTGGTAACTGACGTCACGCAACGTAGCCTCGTGTCGAGGTCCCGTTTTCTAGCCTCGCGTCAATTCATGATTTTTAAATATATATAGCACGATTAACTCTTAATATTTTGTGCTACAACTTCGGTTAACGTTTTTGTGACCCAAACTCTATCGATTTTCATTTAAAAAAAAAATTACCGAACCTCCCTATTAGAGTTCAGTTGTAGGGTTTGTACGAGGCTATGCTGTAATCGATATCTGTTCTTATCAGTTGATATTATTTCAATTTATTATGTTACTACATGCTTTTTAATTATCACTAAATGAACTATATTTTAGTACTGAACAAGTCACTATAGTTTTATAATGAAGAAACCATGCAACAGAATTGAGTCAAAAAGGTACAGTTGTATAAATTTTACTTTTTCCCGGTGTTTAACCGACATGAAAAAATTTTCTGGCTGGAAATCTGTGATATCCCTCATAATATGTGGATCCATTTGAAAAATTCTGGCCTTTTTAGGAAAAACATATATTTCAAGGTAAAAAAATGTATTTCTCAACATAGTCTCCTCGTAACTCGATGCATTTAATATCGTTTCTACCAACCCTTCAAGCCGTCAAAAACACAAAACGTGTGGCCGCCACACGCGGAAGAAGTGAAACTTCGTTATCAGTTTCTCTGAATTTGATTCCTGTGGTATTAGTTTCAATTGGCTCTATACAAGTCTTTTATACAATGCTTCTTCATAGAACCAATTGAAACTAATAACACCGGAATCAAATTCAGAGAAACTGATATCGAAGTTTCACTTCTTCCTCGTGTGGCGGCCACACGTTTTGTGTTTTTTGTTGAATTCAATATGAATTTTTGTATGGGCACAAAATGTAGTGTAAGGAATATCATATTCACTGGATGTATTTTCACCGATATTGGATTCTCCAGGAACCTGAAAATCTGTTACATTCTCCAGGGTTTGGGACTGGTGTTGATCTGCATTAGCAGACATAGCAATATTTGATTGTCTTAATTTAATTCTCTCTCTCCATTTTCGAATTCGTTCTGCATCAGTTTTAGGTAGTGTCTTCGTCATTGTTTTCTTTACACGATGCCTGTCACGAAACTCTTTTGCCCGTTGTTTTCCTGTTTTTGTCATAATAATTTTAATATAACACACACGCGAAAGAATGTTCAGTGTTCATTGACGTTAACGAAATTGAAAGTTTATTTTACACGTTGCCTGTCACTGTACTCTTTTGACCGTTCTGTTGTTTTTTTTGCAACAATAATTATAAATTAATACACATACACATACACACACACACACGATAGAATGTACAGTAATGCATGGTGGTTACTCGAGAAAGGTCACGACTCCGATCGCAGACTACACGAGCTCCGTATAGCCGGCCATTCGACGCGGTGAAATCCGGAAAACTGAAAATGTACAAACGAAATACAAACAACTCACAAGTAACTCTGCGCCCTCTAGTCTGGCTTCTCATATCATCTTACGGATACGCCCAAAAAAGGGTCCTAAACGCTAGATTTATGGTGAGGCTAAACAGTCCTCTTAGTGGAGGTTTGACACTGCGTCGCCTCATAATACGGACAATAGCTTTCATCGCCCGAAGAAACCCTCTCGAGCAACACAAACCAGACCCCCTCTGCACAGTCTAAATAGCGATTGATTTTTGCGTCATTTTTCTTCAGTTTCAAGTTAATAACTAACATGTGCGATCAAGAGTAGATCTCCTCGAGGTCGTAAATCCCGAAGGCACTACTGCGTGACACGAATAGTGACCGAAAACGTAGAGTGGTGGATTTAAACCGTATCGGTTAGTTGAAATGATTTACCACTGCACTCACAATATTACTGGTGATTATATTGGATTCAAAGAGATACAGTAATTCCCTGATGCAGCCGTGGTTTACAATTAGATATACTGAGAGGTAGAGTAAATGATACAGTGAATGGCCACTTAAGCAGATGAAATTATACGGTGATTGGCCTATCGCTTTCTCTTTCTATCGAATGCATTTGTTATGAGAGGTGGCCAATTACTACCCCATGGCCAATGACTGTATCATTTACCCTAGTTTTGAGGGAAATGTGTGGAACTGCGAACGCATTCGTAACCCCCATTCACCACAACATACCGCCTGCCTCGCTGTTGCGACCGATGTACAGATGATATCTAGATTAGTGCGTTACTTGGGTTGCGATAATAATGAGCCTCGCCGCATGAGTGATAGTCGCATGGCGGCCTGGCGCTCCAGCCTCGCAAAATCGACACATGTGGCTTGCCTGGCAAAGGCGATAGTCTACGTACGGTAGAGAGCGGTGGAATGGGGCAGAGTTGAGAGCGGTGTATTGGGGCAGGGTCGAGAGCGCTGGATGAGTGAGGCACGGACGGACGGGCTGGAGTGTGTGGGTTTCGTTGCGATCTCTCGTGTCGGCGCGCGCGATTTTAGTACTCTCAGCAAAGAAGTTTGACTTCAAAAAAATTCATTTTTGTCTACCTGAAAAATACCGGTCTACAGCGTTTTCCACCTCGGCATTTATCCCAAATTTTTTCTCCACAAGAAATTTTAGACCCAGATTTCATCGACAGTTATCAAACATCGCAAAAATTCAGCTGGATCTTCTTTATACAGCTCAAGACACTCGCACGACATCTCAAACCGTACGCGCTTTACAACAAACTTTTTCGCAATGATATGGTTGATTCAACTTCATATTTTCTTTGAATTGTCTCAAATGTGCAGTTCGCCAAATGTTTCCAAAATATAATGAATGTGCCAAATGTTGCCAAATATTACCAAAAATTAATGAATAGACGCTGCTAAAATAGATATATCGCTATGAATGATGTCATTATATGGAATTTTATGGGGGCCTCTAGATTTCGTCTTTAAATCCAGTAGTTCGCAATAATCGATGTGGTTATAATCGAGTTTGACTGTACCATTATCTAACATCTCTGATTAGGTTTTCTTTAGAGAAGCTTATAATTATTAATGATTTTTATAAGTAAATTCGATCTTAACTTATTCAATTTACTATAAATCTATAGTACAATTTTGAACATGGCTATGGCGTAGGTTTTGGTAACTATTCTTAGTTCATTTTGTTAAATATAAAAAAAAAGTAACATTTTCTTAAGTACACTATGAAAATTCGAAAGATGAACTCCTTACGATAAATAAGGTCTACAAAATTTTATTTCTATCGGTAATCAAACTCAAGGTATGCTTGATTGAGTATAATGAAACATTTTTTTTCCAAGAAATAATAATTGCAATAACTTCATAATTATTTAAAATGTTAAAAAATTCTTATAACTTTCTCTGTGTAGTATCCCAAGCAATTGGAATCCCGCGAAGAATTTTTAATTCGATAACATATTATCATAACATTTTCCGCTTAGTATAGAACACCTCATGTAGAACTGTGTATATCCAAGAGCAAAGTATACAAAGAACCCATAGTTTTATAACGATTACTGTACTACAAAAACGGACGTTATTATTGTTAATGTATGATGGAGCATTTGACAGCACATATCATGTTATGCGAAACAGTGTGCATGCGCAGTTTCAATCTCGAAAAAGTACTGCGGTGATCAACATAAAACTACGGGTCCCTTTCCATACTTTACTCTCGAACATACTACAGATATACGAGTATATACGTATAGATTATATCACAGGTACAAATCTGGTGCTAATTCATTTATGAGAAGGTTAGGAGGTAGCATGTACCACGTCGACATACCGCGAATGAAATAATAAGTACCCTCTCTCTCTCTCTCTCTCTGGTAATGAACAGCTTTTGGTCGTCGTTCTATAAATTACTAATTTTATTTCTTTTCCTCCCTGGCAGTATCAGGATCCTCGAGTAAATATAACAAACACAGTGATTAATCTCTGGATCATTTCGTATATTCTACAATTGTTGTCGACAAGGTATCACTTTTAAGAGTGCATAAAAACTTTTTCAATCATTATGAGATCTTAATTGCTGAGATTTGATGTACAACATCGATTCTAGAATATTGTGCTAGATTAGGGGAGAGTTGCCTAATTTGAATAACTTGAAGTATTTTTCAAATAAATGGCGAAAATGGAATAACATGCTGAAATAATAAGTTATTATAATATGTGCTTCAAATTGATATAATCGAATTTTCGAGAAACCGTAAAAACTAAAAGTATGCATTCGATCCAATCAAGGAGATTGGTTGTCTAGAATGGATTAATGAATTTTTATATTGGACCGCTAACTAAATTTAAAAAAAGAAGGTACCGGGGGGGGGGGGAAAGGGGTAATATCCCTTTTCATAAATTAAACTAAAAACATTACAATATCACTACTTGAATGTATTTTGTTAGAAAATGTAAACAGTAAGGAAATATTCATTTCAGTTATTGATAATAGTTTATTCAATAAAATAGTAAAACAATAAATACAGAATTTAACTCCGTTTTATTATTATACCATCGCTTGGCTAATCTGCGTCTAATCTTGGCTAATGAATGTAGTCGAATCTAGGAAATTTTACCGAATTACTCAACACGTATTGCCCAATTTCAATGACAGATGGAATCTTTAAAACAATCATGTTATTTTATAGCGTTAATGTACTTTCTAAGTATACAATAAGACATAATTACTTACACCAAAACGATTAGTAAATCTTCAATGTATTGATGAGTTTTCAAGCTGTTTAGTAGTGAAAGTTGTTACTGCTTACTTATTACAAACAATGGCCGTTAACACTAATGAAGAAGAGACGCAATCCATTTCCAAGTCTAAACATATAAAGTAACTAACCAAACAACGACAAATATCTCTACTATACCTCTACTAGATATAGGGGTGGTCCAAGCTAGGCGCTGGTCCAGAATGAGCAACTCCTCCCTATATTGTAAATGAGGGATACGTCATGATATTTCATGTATGTATGTATATAGAAGAAAATCATAGTATATCCCCTTATGATTATATACTTTAATAAAACATATCCTATTATTTTCTCAGCATTTTAATGTAGTCCAACAAATAAGATAAGATATGTAAAATATAATATTGTCTACCGTATATTGAAAATATTACTATAATGGAAAATATGTGAGTTAATTAATGCGACTTGCTGCAAGGCTTGATAGATATGATCGTTGCAGGCATCTATACGCCATGGTTTCATGCATGAACGCCCGCGCGCAGATTTCCTTTTTTTTTTCAAGAATCGCGGATTGGCACGAGGGAGTGGATGGGGATTAAGCTTGCATTATTTAACGAATGAAGCTCTGGAATCCCAGAGAGGTAAAAGGAGCAAGAGAACAGGCCGGTACCCTCTCGTTAAATCTACAAGCTCCGAGTGTGAACCTGAAACGGAGAGTGGACGCTCGAGCCAAACCCGCCCCCGTTCAACCTCCCTTCTTCTACCCCTTTTGCCCCCACACCACAAACGCCAGTTTCATCAACTCGCGATTAATTTTAATCTAAAACAACCCGCAAACCATCCCTGCGCTCGTAGCTGAACCCGAAGCCAATCTCTTTCGCCCCTTGGAGCAGTGGCTGTAGATTGGCCCAAGCTTTCATCCCCTTCAACGACCTCGACGTTTATTACGTATGAAATGGAAAAATGACACATTAGTCACCGTGTAATTTCGAAGAACACAAAATCGTAATGATATCTATGAACCAATTTTGACCGTGAAAAAGGCTACCGTGATTGGCGCATAGTCGCCCCTGCGATTAGTTAACCCATCTTATTTCAGTGTTCAGTATCAGCATTTACTATATAATCATCTATCTAAATTTTATTACGACTACGTCTATACGTAGAAAATCATAGAAAATAATAGATAGATACCTTTTATAGCCACTAATAAATCTAGGTATGATCTACTGGGATACATTATGTTTTAAAATATAATTGTCAGCGAGATGTTTAGCGATCATGCAAGATAACATTATAATAATAATTCCTAACTCATAACTTTCTTTACCAAGTAATTTGTACCTACTGTGTACATAGCAATATAAATATGTAGAGTAAACGTACCCAGGTAGAAATCGTACCCCGAAATAAGCTTGTTACAAGGTTGGCCGGCAAGGTAGAACCTTGCGGCAATGTTGCAAAACAAGGCTGATGCAAGGCAAATCCGTTACGCGTTTCAATGTTGTGACAGTATGCTATGCAAGCTTGTTTCAAGGTAGACTATGGCGCTTGGGACAAGGTTGCGTTGTCTGTAATGAGTCGGTAATGAAGAACATTTGAGGTTAAAATTAAATTTTTATATTTTATTGATAATTAAAATTGGGTTACAATATATAGCGATAGCATTACAAATTTAGAAAAATAATGTATAATACTAAGACGAGTAAAATTTTATTATTCCTACTTTACTATCACTAGGTTTACGGAACCCCGTCAATTTGACGGGTGACTTATTCAATTTCGATTGTTTAATAATATATGAGATTAATTTAACTTAACTTTTATTATGTAATAATCAGGCCAAAAAACAACAAAAATCACTGCTCGTCTGACGTTTGGGTTCCTCTTCGAACGAATCCTTCATTTCGTCTCCGAAGAGGGTTCGGAGAGGAATCGAAGCGTCAGACGTGTTGTGATTTTTGTTGCTTTTGGCCTGATTATTACCTAATAAAAGTTAAGTTAAATTAACCACATATATCATTAAACAATCGAAATTGAATACCTATACCTCTCTTGTACAGCGAAATATAATGTACGGAAAAGTATTCTAACAATTTAGTCTAAAATCTCATAGATTCTTAAGATAATATTACTTCTGTCGCCTGTAGTTTAATATTAATTTAACTTAACTTTTATTAGGTAATAATCAGGCCAAAAAACAACAAAAATCACTGCACGTCTGACGTTTGGGTTCCTCTTCGAACGAATCCTTGATTTCGTCTCCGAAGAGGGTTCGGAGAGGAATCGAAGCGTCAAACGTGTTGTGATTTTTGTTGCTTTTTTGGCCTGATTATTACCTAATAAAAGTTAAGTTAAATTAACCACATATATCATTAAACAATCGAAATTGAATACCTATACCTCTCTTGTACAGCGAAATATAATGTACGGAAAAGTATTCTAACAATTTAGTCTAAAATCTCATAGATTCTTAAGATAATATTACTTCTGTCGCCTGTAGTTTAATATTAATTTAACTTAACTTTTATTAGGTAATAATCAGGCCAAAAAACAACAAAAATCACTGCACGTCTGACGTTTGGGTTCCTCTTCGAACGAATCCTTGATTTCGTCTCCGAAGAGGGTTCGGAGAGGAATTGAAGCGTCAAACGTGTTGTGATTTTTGTTGCTTTTTTGGCCTGATTATTACCTAATAAAAGTTAAGTTAAATTAACCACATATATCATTAAACAATCGAAATTGAATACCTATACCTCTCTTGTACAGCGAAATATAATGTACGGAAAAGTATTCTAACAATTTAGTCTAAAATCTCATAGATTCTTAAGATAATATTACTTCTGTCGCCTGTAGTTTAATATTAATTTAACTTAACTTTTATTAGGTAATAATCATTCCAAAAAACAACAAAAATCACTGCACGTCTGACGTTTCGGTTCTTTTTCGAATGAATCCTTCATTGTGTTTCCGGAGAGGGTTCGGAGAGGAATCGAAGCATCAGACGTGTTGTGATTTTTGTTGCTTTTTTGGCCTGATTATTACCTAATAAAAGTTAAGTTAAATTAACCTCATATATTATTAAACAATCGAAATTGAATACCTATACCTCTCCAGTACAGCGAAAAATAATGTACCGAAAAGTATTCTAACAATTTAGTCTAAAATCTCATAGATTCTTAAGATAATATTACTTCTTCGGGAGATGTGGAGTCAAATCTTCAGTGACGACTGGATTGCTCCTGAGCCTGAGGGGCACCAGGTCTCATGCCCCTTCCTCTGTTCTGAAATACGAATTCGATATAATACTCCTTATAAGGAATACGAATTCGATATAATACTGCCTACTATTAATCTCAGGGATTTTACTTACTCGATAGCTGAGCTGCTACACTGACCAATGCCTGCGGTCTCCTTTCCATGTTTCTTCGCCTCTGAGTCGATGGAATATCTGGCCTTCCTTGACGCTGGATCTGCAACTGTATGAAAGACAAGCATACGAGATGATAAAGAAACTTATTCATCTATCTGCTTTTTGCAAATAATTTCATGAAATTAGCTATTAATACTTACCCTTCTATGCAGGAAGCTGGATAATATTTATTTTCTGCTCGTAGGTCCTTATTCCGAAGATCTTGCCCCCGAATTTTTTAACCCATTCCGTGTAAACGTGGGTCATTCGTGTCCACGTGATTTTTAACCATTTGCGTGATGCAGTACGCAAATTCGTTATGGTTAATATATGGTTATTTAAACAATTCGTTTTTTTCTAGAGGAATCCTTTTGAAATTTGTTTGAAGACATTTAGGAAAGTGAGGCTGGACACGAATAACCCACGTTTACACTCAACGTGCACTAAAAAAACGTTTACACTCGATGTGCACTAAAGAAACGTTTGCACGCGTTAACATTAAACACTGACGGCTTCTTAAACAAAAAAAAACACGCGTGAACCGAACTGATCGCCACTGATGCTAACCTCAATCTAAGGGCTCTGACAGCTGAGGCGTTGCGCACGCCACGCCGCGGATTTTTATGATATCTATTCGCTAAGCGCAGGGCCGTGTCTAACGAGGGGCCATTTCGTGCCACGCACGAAGGCGCACTAGCCATGGGGCGCCGACACTAGAAAAGGGCGCTAAGCATGAAGACGTCTCAACATCTAGAGGCGGCACTGATTCGCTAAGCTGCTGGCAGAACCTTGTTTTCGCCTTGTTTTCACCTTGTCGCGCGAACCTGGTATCTCTCTGTTATTGCAAGCTTGAAACAGGCTAACGGTACAGGGCAGTGGTCAGTTTCGGCTATGCAAGGAACAGACAGGCTTGCAGCAACCCTGTTTTAACCTTGCAGCATAACCTTGCAAAACGTACCTTGTAACAAGGTTCAACCTTGCACAACCTGGACAGATTTCTACCTGGGTAGAGGACGCTCTAGTTAAGGAATATAAATTATAAAGTAAAGCATCTTTTTGCTAAAATTTAAATACACAAAATGAAGATTTTCCTCCTATAATCTTACATAACGTGTTTTCTTAACCTACCCTAGTAACCTATCCTAAACTCTGTTAAACTATATTACCCCCAGTATATACAATCTTGTTTATCCATTATTTGTGTATCTCCGCAGAGATTTCTTCAATTCGCCTTTCTTTAGCTCTTTTATTTCCCGAAATGGAATCTGCTCTAGTAGTCTAATACCTATGTATTCTATGGTTCTGTAACCAAATTTATTGAAGCATCTAGGGACCGGAACTCTCTACCTCTGTCTCATGTTATAAATTTCTCGCGCCTCTTCGTATTAAACATGTCTAACAAAAACTGTTCTCAATATATAAGGAGTAATAATACATCCCTCTTACAGTTGATACCTCCAGATCAAATACCCTCTACATATAATTTAGATGTTCTTTTCTTTCAAAATTCCGCAGTGCATACTTCTGCGTAGATTGCAATTTTTTAATGTAGACCTCCTCTGCCATCCCCCAAGCTAAAATTCCATATCTTATATGCGAGTCTACTAATGCGCAATAAATAGCTCTTAGTGTTTTTCGCGAGACATAGTTTTTTAGCTTATACAGAACGCAACTCGATGTTCTAATTTTCGCCGTGACGTAATCTATCTGTACATCCGATTTGAAACGGTTGTCAATATATATACCAAGATATTTCTGTTTACTCACTTCTTTTATAACACTACATTGGCAATCCACGACTCCTATAGTGCCTACTCTTCGATAAATCCTATGGAGACATTTATTTCCGTGTTTTATAAGTTTTGTCGATCCGAAATTCCCCGGTTCCGCTTGTGGCTTTATTATCATTAAACTACTTTTATTCTCGTTCATTACCAATCCCACATCATGACACCATCTCGGTACGCCGTCTAGGTAATATTGGAGCATTTTCACCGCTTCCTCTGCCTTTATGTGATTTGCTATCATTATAACGTCATCTGCATACGCGAATATTTTACAGAACAGTGGGACCTTAAAGATACTGTTTAGCATGATAATGAACAAACTAGGCGATAGATCTGAACCCTGCGGACATCCTACTCCTTCCATCATCTCTTCACTACTATAAGATGTATTAATTCTAACTTCTCTATTTTCCTATTTTCTAAATATCCTTTAAACCATTTTAACACTTTGTGCTTTTACCAATGCCTCTCATTTCCTCTATTAGTTTTTCATGCCGTATGGTATCAAAAGCCTTTCTAAAATCCATGAAGATCACCGCACTCTTTTTTCCTCCATGTAATTCTCTATTTACGTAGTCCGCTACATCTCCTAGGAGACTTGAAGTTGATTTTCCCTTTTGGAATCCGTATTGTGATTCGTGTATTATATTGTTCTCTTTTAAAAACTTCTTTAAGCTGTTTGCCATACATGATTCCAACTTCCCTATCACCGACGTTATTGCTATTGGCCTGTAGTTTTGAAGGTCAGAATGGTTACCACCTTTGTAAATTGGTCTGACCATACTGACCTTCAACTCTTCCGGGTATTTTCCTGTTTCTAAACTGTTATTGAACATGTTCGCTATTGTTCCACTTATTTTTTTCCCTATCTCTTTAACATCTATAATTCTTATTCCATCCCCACCAGTAGCTTTCCTTTCATTTAGTTTCTCGATAATTTGATCCATTTTTTTCTTATTCATTTTAGGTACGTACATCCATGCATCAGTACAATTCTCGCTTCCCTTCTCATACATCATTATATTACATTCATGTTCTAGATTCTTTACTGATTTAACAAAAGTCTTTGCAAAATCGTCCGCTATCTCTGTTTCATTTCTATCCTTTTTCATATATTTCTCTATAATTTTGTCTATCGAGCTTGTCTCTATCTTCCCAGTTAGTTCGTTCATACAGGGTGTTACTTAATGATAGGCCGTAATTGCAAGGGTATATTACTGAATAAATTTCCAGTAGAAAAGTTCATATTAACATGTGTCCTAAAATGTCTGGTTTTCAAGATACAGGACGTCAAAGTTTTAAAAAAAATCGGTTTTTTAATAATATCTCAAAGATCCTTGTGCCGATTTTGTAGACATTTGGTACTGTTGTTTATTGTAATAAGACGCTAACTTAGCACTAACTAGAAGATAATTATGAGTTCCAGTGGCGTCCCGGGGGACAGTCTCACGAATAATATTGACAAAAAAAGTGTACGCCACTGACTTTTTAAAAATTTTTATATTTTTTCAGATTAAACAGCTAAAAATACAACTTTTTTGTCTCTTGACATTACTTCATACCTCACTTCGTTTTTGAGGAAAAAAATAAAAACCACTTAATTGCATTCCGGGACGCCACTGGAACTCATAATTATCTTCTAGTTAGTGCTAACTTAGCGTTTTATTACAATAAACAACAGTGCCAAATGTCAACAAAATCGGCACAAGGATCTTTGAGATATTATTAAAAAACCGATTTTTTTTAAACTGACGTCCTGTATCTTGAAAACCAGACATTTTAGGACACATGTTAATATGAACTTTTTTACTGGAAATTGATTCAGTAATGTGCCCTTGCAATTACGGCCTATCATTAAGTAACACCCTGTATGTTGCCAAGTTTTCCTACTGTCTCTATACGATGATTCTAATTTCTTCCTGTAATATTTGTCTTTAGCGTTCTAATAATCCTATTTATTTTATTTCTACTATTTCTATACTGGTCTTTATATCCTGCATTCGTGGGATTATTTTTCCATCTACGAAATTGTTGATCTCTGTCCTTACATAATTTAATCATTTGCATGTTCATCCAGGGTTTCTGATCTGCTCTACCTCTCTCTCTTCCCTTATCTTTTCTATTTCCTGTTTCTCTACCACATTTATCATATATTTCTGTGAATTTTTTAAATATTTGCAAATACATCTCCCTTGAATCAAGTTCGCCCTTATCCAATTCCAATTGTGTGTTTTATGTAATTTTCTTTTAATTTTCGCATTATTAATTCCTTTAGCCGCTTTTTTATATTCCCCATCTTCTTTGCTGCTACCTCTAATTGCTAAAGTTATCATGTAGTGATCCGACATTGTTATTTTTATCACTCCTGAACTTTTACTGTACCTATTTATTCTCCAACCTACTAAAAATGTGATCAATGAGAGATTCGTTCATCCTTCCTTCCACTACTGCTTCTCTTGTATTGTTCCATATTTCGCTTTCCATTCCATTACCGTACAGAGTATCCAGATATTTTCCTATCATTGCATCCTTCTTGTTTAGATTTATGTTAATGTCTCTTAGGTATGCAACATTTTCTTTTTCAGGTATACTCCTCATGACTTCTTTTATTTCCAGCACAAATACTCCAATATCCCTGCCAGGCGACCTATAAATTGGTAATATATGGATCGTTTCCTGATTTTTCATTGTCAGCTTTCCCAATATTCTCTCAAATGAAGCAAACTTTTTTTCTTTTATTTCATATAGCAATTCTTTTTTGATGTATATCAATATCCCTCCCCCTCTCTTTTCTTCTCTAGTATAACCAAAAACGTGATACCCCTTTATTATACCGTATGTCTGACGGCAAGCGCAACACCACTTCGGCAGTTTTTACCGACGGTGGTCGAAAATTGCATTGGATCTACCGTATGTCCCACTCTGTATTGGCCAGTTTGAAGTTACCTTCGGGGAGGCTTGGTCGGTACTTGAGTCATTTAATACCGGTAGAAGTCGAGTCGGTAGTTAGAGTTGGTGTCAATTTGGGAGATCGAAGCGTCTAACCTCGAAATTATGATTTTAAATGGAACGGAAATTACTCACCATTATTCACAAATTCATAATTTCGAGGTTACACGCTTCGATCTCCCGAATTGACACCAACTCTAACTACCGACTCGACTTCTATCCTCATCTGCTGCACGCTCCTATGATATTAACCCTCTATGCGCCCATGTAACACAACTTTGAGGTAACATGCTAATATATCGATATTTCACCAAAAAATTAAAATTTTTTTCATGAGATGGCATTTACATCTTAATTTTATAATGTCTCTGCTTACAACAAGTAGGTACCAATATTGATGACGGTTAGCAGTGCCATCAGCCTGAGATAACAAAACAAATGCCGTGCGAGTTATAGAAAAATTCGGCCCATAGAGGGTTAAGTATTACAATACTATTGGTGTTCATATGAAGTTTGATGAATAAATGTATGTTGCTTTTCCAGTCAATAAGAAAGAGCTTGAATAAATAAGATTTTATAATTGTATTATTCTTTTCTCAACATTTTTCTAAATTTATGATTGTATCTTTTGATAAATATTCTTGCATAGACGCAAACTGATACCAATTAATAAATAAATAATTATACGAATATGTTTATTCATCCTACATTAATTGATTGTCTTTCATTTACTTTAATAATCTGTGCTTTTTAATAAACAGTATAGTTTATAACTTGCTCAACATACTCTGGAGACTCGAAATGAAATAATTTATTGATTTAATAATTGAACAAATTACAATTTTTATCCATTTATTCACAAATAATTTTTTTATGCAGCAGACCGAAAATTTTCTACGTCTCGTTCGTCATTAAGAATGACGGAAAAGTTCCGTCAAAAAGACGTTGAATTTTGACGTCCAAGGAACGTCATAAATATAACGTCCCTGTGACATTAATATTACGACAACTGACGTCTGGAACCCTATACTGACCAAAAAATGACGTCTGAGACGTTATTCTAACGTCAGTGTGCTACCTGGGTTACTTAAACGTCCGACTGGCGCGAGAGCTCCGGTAAGATTGTGCCTGTGATTAATACGTTTTTTGTATTTTTGAAGATGGGCGAGAAGGGGAATCTTCGACAAGACACTCAAGATGGTAGTAGGGTAGTGTCGGATTTCTACTGACTAAACCCCTCCTCATAGTTAACAACCCATAGGGTTCTAAACCAAAAAGAAGAAGAAGTCGGGGACCCTGCTAACACTAGCTGGAGCCACTGTGCTCGGATGCGAAGCTAGGGGGTGACAGAGTCGTATAAGAGAGTACAGGGCCTATAGATTTTATCCTTGGATTTGCTGGAATAATCGCTCAGCGCTTGGATGGAGGGGTTTGTGTGGTTTCTCATGGAGCTTTCAAGTGTCACGCGGTGGCGTCACTGAGTAACGTCACTGTGATGCCACAGTGAGGAGCCGGAGTGCGAGTTTTTGCCACAACGGAATACTTGATCCTGATTGGTCTATTCGCTGACGCCTTACGGAATATTCATTTGTGTCGGACACCGCCGTATGGTGGCGTTTCGTTCTTCCTAAGATGGCCGACGTTACGGAACGAATGTCAAGATAACCATGTAATGTAAACAAAGTATTTGTAAATAAAAGTAGTTTTAACAAGTGCAATAAACCCAATTCATAAGTGATGAATATCGGTATCGAAGATATCTTGTTAATTCTAGGAGAGTCAAAAATGCCGCTAGTGGAAGGAGAATCGGTATTGAAAGCAGTTTGTACTTTTCTGCGGAATCAAAAAGAGAAACCAAAGTGCAGTGAAAATCGTCACTTCTTGCGTACAATCGTCACATGTAACAAGTGCTCCTCACGAAGTTGAAGTGAACATCTTACTGGTAAACAACAATAACGATAACGATTTTCACTGCATTCTGGTTTCTCTTTTTGATTCCGCAGGAAAATACAAACCCTGCTTTCAATACCGCTTCTCCTTCCACTAGCGGCATTTTTGACTCTCCTAGAATTGATAAGATATCTTCGATACCGATATTCATCACTTATGAATTGGGTTT
Source organism: Xiphydria camelus (assembly GCA_963678675.1). Classification (NCBI taxonomy): domain Eukaryota; kingdom Metazoa; phylum Arthropoda; class Insecta; order Hymenoptera; family Xiphydriidae; genus Xiphydria; species Xiphydria camelus. The sequence continues at coordinate 12,917,620 of OY783196.1, forward strand.
ATTGCACTTGCACTTTTAAAACTACTTTTATTTACAAATTCTTTTTTTATGTTACGTGGTTATGTTGACATTTATTTTGAAAAAGAGAAATATCAAATTATTTTAAAAAATATAATGAGAACCTTTGAGAGCAGTCACTGTCATGTCCGGTTTCTATATTATGACCGGAGTGGACCAACACCGCTTGAAGAGTCGGTGGCTCAATTGGTAGAATGCAAAAGCATTCCCAGTTTCGAAGCATCTCGTATTCTAAAGATCGCAGGTTCGAATCCCGGTAGGGTGTGAAAAAAGAAGCGACATTACTAGGCGGGTGGCAGGCGGCGGCACTGCACGGGCACACAGTGAAAAACCTCGGTAATGTCACTGCGTGCGTTCCCCTTTTGCAAAATCCTACTTTATCCACTGTGTACACTGCGTAATGCCACAGTGGTACCCCAGTGGGCACGTACCAAGACATCACTGTGATGTTTCTCAAAGTCACCGCGTGGTCTCAGTGCTACCACTGTGAAGTCACCTGGCTATCGGGGTCTGTACTGGCCAGTTTGAAAGTTACTTCTGGGCAGGCTTGGTCGGTACTTGAGTCATTTAATACCGGTAGAAGTCGAGTCGGTAGTTAGAGTTGGTGTCATTTCGGGAGATCGAAGCGTCTAACCTCGAAATTGTGAATTTGTGAATAACGGTGAGTAATTTCTATTATTTACAGATTCACAATTTCGAGGTTAGATGCTTCGATCTCCCGAATAAACACCAACTCTAACTACCGACTCGACTTCTACCGGTATTGAATGACTCAAGTACCGAACAAGCCTTTTTTTTTAAGGAGGGGGAATGCTTGTCACGCACGCCCGGGTTTGGCAAGCCCGGGCAGTGTGGGACTCGAGGACATCCTGCCTCAGGATTATGATTCCTGCGAGTGCAATACGGGAGCCTCCCTACCCACTAAACCTACCTCCATCCTCACCGCCCACGGTGGTGAGAGCCCCTGGAAACGACCAGCTAGGGCCCGACTGCAGGAAGCTCTCTTAGGCGTGAGCTCGTCGCTCTTCAAGTGGTATACGCGACCTCCTACACGCGCCCCCCCAACGGGACGCAACCTCCTATATGCATCTCCCAACAAGACGCCACCACCTAGCATGCTCAAGGTAACCTTGGGCTGTATAGCCCGGAAGGCGTTGGTTTGAGGACCATTTACCCCGCGACTCAGAATGGAGGGGGGGGGAGAGAGGATCGGGCCAGCAGAGAGGACGTGGGGGCAGCACTACCCACGGCTCGCGGGCCGACACGATGCTACTCCTCCAGGATTACACTAAAACTTTTTACCACGCAGTCATGCCGAGAGGTGGCCTGTGCCGGCTGGGAGTAGGAACACTCCCGATGGAGTGGTGGGTTTCCCCACATATCAGCCCCCAGTGCCACCACACTTCTACATCTAAACAGGTCGGGCCGCAGAATGCGGGGACCGCACAACCAGCACCCGCAGGCCGACTCTATCCTCTCAATTCACATTCATACAAAAACCCATTCACACACTACAACTAACACCCACACGCAAAGCGGCCATTTGCCTTCGAGCGCACTACGTCGGGCGTCTGCCGATGGCCGGGTCACTCCCAATGGAGTAGTGGAGCGGATCCCACTAACCCGGACTTGGCAAAACGAGCCACAGCTGCCCAGGCCTCTTTACTGTCCAACATCCGGGGCAACATGGCCCCGAATGTTAGATCGATGTCGTCGCTGATAATGTTGCGAAACGTCGTCCTCTCATTTTCCCAGACTGCGCAGTCACGGAGGGTATGCTCCGTGAAGTCGAAGACCTAAGTACCGACCAAAAGCCTGCCCGAAGGTAACTTTCAAACTGGCCAGTACAGAGCCGGACATACGGTATCAAATTCTCGACCGTCGGCAAAGTACCGGCAATATACCATCGAAGCTTGTTTCGTTTGAACGTGGACATACGGTGCCGGTATGAACCTATATATACGCTCTTCGTATATAAATTGTCATTTTCTTCGAGGGCATATATGTATATACGCCCGCCGGAGCGAAAGTGTTAAAGAGCGCCTGTTAGTTTTAGGGATTTCGGAAATCCGTAGCAGAAACTTCTCGCGAGGAATTTGAAAAAGATCTTGCTGTCGGTAAAATAGTAAAATTCATTGATATAGTAACGAGTGAAGAGTATATCATTTCTGAATATTATGGTCATAAAAGTCAGAAAGAAGGTTCATCATTACGCATAGGAATGACATGTAGTACTTATGCGGAAGGTCTGAAACAAAATATTCATTAGGGGTTTGTTGTACAAAACAAGTTCAGAACCTGCTTAGTTAAACTATGAGATGAGTTGAGCTCGAGTTCAAAAGCGTGTAGGATGGAGAGAGGATAAGATAATTAAGCTCAGTTTAACTTTAAACTTCGATTGTACAATGCTGCATTAAGGTTGAAGTAAGCTTAATTCTCCGGCCCTTTCTCTCTTTCGCCTCATGCTCACCCCATGAATTGGCAAACTGCATACGTGGTATGAATAAAGACATAATGGCCATTAGCAACTGGGCAAATAAAAATCGTCTGCAACTTGACCTCCTCAAAACCAAGGACATCATCTTGGGCAACAATCGCCTGATCAATCAAATCAGCCATGATGCGCTTCCTATGCTGGGTGATGGTAGCAATATCATACTATTTGTGTCTTCAGTTAAGAACCTGGGAATTATCCTCCACTCGAAGCTAACTTTTCACCAGCACATTGCCAGAGTCACCTCGAATGTCAATGGAGCAATCTACAAACTTCAGCAGCTTCGCGACTTCACTGACACGGAGATGCGAAAAAAAATAGTCAATCATCGTCGCCACGGAAAGTGTACCCGATCTTGTTAATTAAAAATCTCTTCTTACTGTCGTCTGTGCAGCAGGCAGTTAAACGTATTTATTATTATTATTTTTGAAGTGAAACTTTTTTGCTGAGGGGACTACAATTTTCCAGCGTCACGAAAATTTGGTATCGCGTCAGGGGAATAGCTGGGTACGTAGTGGGGGGACCGACAGAGGAGGAGAGTGCGTCAACAGCGACACTACGGCCCTTCGTACAGTACGATACACGGGTATCCGATACCCGACGACTCAAGCACGCTTACACAGGCTAACCTGAGTGTACATGTGACCACATGAACCTCCTACTGAATCCTCGTAACACTTGCTTGTGTTTGTTTACTCCTCAGTTTTCATATCGGTATGGTGGGAGTAAGTTGATAGAAGATATAAAAAGAGATGATATCGATATATTGAACCTTGAATATAGATGTAACGGTGGATTCAGAAACTTTTTTCGAATGTCGGAAAGTGAATTTGAATATTTGTTACAAAAAATTGATCCAAAAATTTCTAAACAAGACACTAGTTTAAGAACTGCCATTCCTACAAATGAGCTTCTCGCTGTGAAATTACGGTTTTTATCAACCCGAGCAGCCTCGGTGCGATCCGGCATGCTGTCGGTTTTTGGCGATGCTCAAAGGCCGCCCTAAACTGCTCGCGTCGTGTAGACGCTAAATAGCCCAGTCAAATGGGAGTTTGACCAAAACAAAATTGCGGAAGTTTTTTTCTCGACGATCTTATATGTTTTTGCGGCTGCTGAATCCGAATTTATAGTTTGCTGCCTTGTAGGAGGTCGGCTTCATAGCCAAAAACGTAAAAAATCTGAAATTTTTAGCACTTTTTTCAGATTTTTGCTTATATCTTAAAAACTGTACGTTTTTTGAAGATGAGCGTTCCATACAAAATTAAAGTAAATACAATTTCCTACAAAATGCACTAGTCATCTTTGATTTTGTAGTAAGCGGTCTCCGCGCTAGAGCTCAGTGAAAACCAGTGATTTTTTTATATCTACACAAAAAGGTCAAAACACCAAGTTCCATCAGCTGCAACCCGAGAAATATATGTTAATGAACCCTTATATCACGTGTAAGTACATTATATATCATAAAAAGACATCTGCAATATTTAATTTTCTCATAAAGATTTTTGTGAGAAGAAGCTTCTTTTGACTAACAAGGGGACCCTTCGAAAGTCGGAGCACCGATTGTAATGAATTTTTTTTTATAAATAAAGGGAAGTCCCCTGAGTAACGCTCATACTTTACTTTTGTTCAATGCGCCTTTGTTTATTTAAAAAAAAAGAAATTGTTTTGACGCGTAAAGTGAGTACTGTAATGTAATACTCGGTATCCAAGATAACGGCGTGGCGCAGTCGGCTAAGGCATAGACTTACCACGCGGGCGTCCCGCGTTCGATTCCCGTGCATGCACTATCTTTTTTTTTGCCAATTTCGAACTTTTTCACTTTTTTTTATTATTCAAACTATTGCTAATAATCTTTAGAAGTAAAATAAATCTAGGTAAGGCGAAAAAACAAAATTTAAACACGTTCAATTACAAAAAGCATTTTCATTTATTCGTAACAAGTGAAATTTTAAATTTAATTGGTATACTTATCGCTAATTCCATCGGAAGTCACGTCACGAGTGAATTACCACCAAATTTAATGAATGTTTCGTAGGAAAATGAGTAATTTGCACTTACCCGGCATTGACGTCATTTAATGTGAAGCATAGAAATTGTCACCAAAACTTCACTAATTTGCCTTCGAATGATTAGTAACAATCGTTCAAAATATAGTTTTAAATGCAAAAAAATTTTTTATTCACGTTACCTAGATTTATTTTACTTCTAAAGATTAGTAGCAATAGTTTGAATAATAAAAAAAAGTGAAAAAGTTCGAAATTGACAAAAAAAAAAGATAGTGCATGCACGGGAATCGAACGCGAGACGCCCGCGTTTACCACGCCATGCCTTAGCCGACTGCGCCACGCCGTTATCTTGGATACCGAGTATTACATTACAGTACACACTTTACGCGTCAAAACAATTTCTTTTTTTTTTTAAATAAACAAAGGCGCATTGGACAAAAGTAAAGTATGAGCGTTACTCAGGGGACTTCCCTTTATTTATAAAAAAAAATTAATTACAATCGGTGCTCCGACTTTCGAAGGGTCCCCTTGTAAGTTAAATGTCAAGTCATGTTTGATAAAAACATTAAGAAATTATATTTAAAACTTATTAGGTACATTAACCTGAAAATAAAGCTAGCTATATACATGAAATATAGATTTCATGTATATAGCTATACGCATGTATCACGAAATGATGTAAAGACGTGCCCAGGATCATCATTACTTTGAGTGGGTCTTCCATCTGAAAAAAAAAAGTAGGCATTTAGCGGTAGAACATAAGTACAATAGAAGAAAATTGGTATAGTATAAATAAAATATAACTAACCTGACGTCATAACAGCAGTTAATTTGGTCGTTTCCGCTTGGTTTTGTTCCTTCTCAGCAGATTTTTCAGCGGCCGCGCTATCAAAGAGTATTGCGGAATGAATTTACGGAAATAGCCTGTTAGTCCTAAAAAGCTTTCGACAGCTTTAACGCTTGTGAGCTCTGGATAACATGTTACAGCTGTGGTCTTACGCTCTGAGAAATCTGAATTTTTCCATTCTCGACAATATATCCGAGATACTCTATGCTGGCATTTATCCTATTTAATTATTAACCCGTGTTGACTCGCAACGTCGAGCACGGTTTTCAGACTTTTTATGTTCTCTGCATAGCTTATCGAAGGCACAATCAAATCGTCCACATAGATCAAAACGAGTCCGTCTGCAAGAAGTTCTCGAAAAACCGCGTTTGTAAATTTCTGAAAAACGGAAGGTGAATTACACAGACCGAACGGCATCCGCAAAAACTCGTAATGACCATTGAGAATTACAAAGGCCGTATACTTTCGACTATTCTCGTCTACCGCAACATGAAAAAATCCATTCTTAAGGGGTAAGGCCACCATGTGCGTCAAGAAAGAAGGACGATTTTGTGCATTTTTTTTTAGGAGTAGTGTAAAAGCTATAGAATTTTCTTATAAAGTACTTTATCAAGTATCTTCAAAGCTACTAAAAAATATTTTGTTTTTAATTTTTGGTTAAGAAATGGCCGTTCCAGGGTCCGGTTTCTACGATGATTTTTTTGTGGAGGTCCAAAACGGGCGAACCGGCTGTACCCACAAGCGTGAACCTAGAACAAAAATCCAAAGATTTTTCTTTAATATATATCATAAACTAATAGACCACGTAGGGGATTTTGAAAATATTGATTTTTCGAGAAATGGTGAGTATATAAAAGAAAAGTTCACGTTTTCGCATAAGAATTTCATACATAATCGTTTATAAAACAAAAAGTTTACAACTTATCGAAAAACCCCTACGTGGTCTATTAGATTATATAGGTATAAAGATACCCTCAAAATTGCAAGGCAATCGATAAAGATTTGTAGCTGCTATCGGTTCGCCCGATTTGAAATTTCGTGTTCTGAGAAAAACGCGTTTAAAGTTTTAAGTAACATTTTACGGTCGAAAATTATAGTATACCTTTAATCCGCGATGCCTGCACCGTATAGTTGGCCTTCTATGTTAATGTTGAGTTCTTCTTCTTCTTTTCTGGCTGATTTTGCGGCAATTCGAGCTGTTTTTGCAGCCTCAGTCAGCGATCGGTTCGAAAAATCGACGCGGAGTTCGTCCGCCTCAACGCAGAAATTGTAGCAATTCCTTCCAACTGTCATGTCCAACTGTCGTATAACTTGGATTATACTACAAATTCCATCGTTGAAAGTGCACACGGCAAGATTCCCAGCAATATCCAGTACGGTTTTTCCGCTTGACGTAGATTTTGGGGACATTGACCACACCGTTGCGTTGAAACTTTCATTGCTATTTTGCGTAAAACCACCTAAGCATCGATTTAGAAGGTCGTCGCTGCTCAACTCTTCGTAGATTGGTTTAATTGCGTCGAAAACTGTTTTCGATAGAGCCGGCTTTTGTAAAAAAGTACTAATTGATGTATTGGTGGCTTTTGCCTTTTGCCACGAACACCATGAATTTTCACCAGCTGGACACTTGCTGTGTTGAGGATTTTCATTCGTTGACAGCTTGTGATATAACGTCGCCCAAATTTCATTTCTCATTTTTTCCACAGAGTCGTGATTTCTGCGAATAGCCAAACCATAATAAATTGAGAGCTCGTCGACAAGTTTATTTGTTAATTTTCCCTTTCCGCCGAGACCGCGTACGTTCTTTTTTAAATTTCTTAGTCTAGTGCCCATTCTTTTCTGCACGTGATCGATGCATTCTTTTTTATGTATAACAAAGCTTTCATATGGTTCAGACTTCAAAAGACCTGTAAAGGTTTTACTATCGCCATCTCCAATGTAACTGCCGTATTTTACTTGATATAAAGTTTCAGAGCGCTGAAACATTTCGATAACTGCATCTACCTCCATTTTACCAGCCGACCCCGTGTGATTTATTTGACAATCATTTTGATGTATTTCAAGCCACTCATCATACTCTGCAGTATCACTTATTTTTCTCCAATATTCGCACGCCTTGCAGTAACTGGATTTTATAATTATATCGATTACTTTCCCAGTATTCCATCCGATCAAAGACACCAAACCGAACAATGATGAAAATCCCCGCTTTCTCCACGAACCGTCTCCTGATACTATCAATTCATTTGGTAAACCTTTTCTTGCATTTTCTTCTTTTTCTATTTTTACTGCATTTTCCATGCTAGCCTTGGAAACGCGTTCAGTAGCATCACAAATAATGTTGACTACTTTATCATAAAATGAGTGAAATATTGGCCGAGGAAGTTCCATAAAAGCACAGAACTTCTTCATTCCGTGTAAACCTACTCCAAGCAGTCGCATGGCTATAATAATTCTTCTATTGATGTCATATGCTTTGTTATTGATGAGTGGACAATTTGGAATTTCAGTTTTCGCACACTTTTCACAAGATAGAACTATTTTAAAACCAAGTCCGCGTATACTACTTTCAGTAAATGTGACGCCTGAGTCGCATATTTTACACCTCACTACTGACGAAATTGTTGAAAAAACAGCCACAAAATTGATGAAACGATAACCGAACGATGCATCAACTTCGATATTACGAGCATCGCCACTTAGCTTCAATTTCCTAGCGGACGTGCCGACGCTTTCGGAGGAATCGAGTGCCTCCGCTTCATAACGGTTTGCAGATCGCTTTCGTGACATAGACGGCTTTTTAAACAAACTTCTTCCACCTCGTTTAGCTTTATAGCCACCATATTTCGATTTATCACACATTTTATTCACTAATTTCAGTAACTCGTAGTAAAAAGATAAACTGATGAAACACGAAGCAAAATCACGCACGCGGCGTCCGTCTGACAGCTAGAATGACTTTACATAAAATAAATGGCCGAATAGTACTGCTAATAACACGAGCCTCAACTCCGATAATACGTCTCAACATGCATTTAATTAACAGTTAGCCCACTAATCGGGGAGATCTCCCTATTCAATGTAGTTTGGCTCGCCCGAGCGCGGTGGAAACCGTATAGTTGGCTATGGCGCTAAGTGTTAATGCGCCGCGCGGCGTCTCTGTAAATTGGCGTAAACGACCGATTCGAAATTTTTTTTGACTACGAAACCTTTTTTTTCTTATTCTTGAGGGTTTAAGGAAGGTTTTAAGCTAATAAAAAAAAATCGATTTTTGAAAAGTTCCATGGTGGCCTTACCCCTTAAGGTCGATAGTAGTGAAAACCTTCACGCCTTGCAATGAATCCAGCTGATCTTCGATTAGCGGTAATGGGTACCGATCTTTCACGATTTTCTTATTCAACTGTTGGTAATCTACACAAACCCTAGTCGAGTCGTCCTTTTTTAACAAAACTACCGGACTTGCGTACTCTGAACGAGACGGCTGGATTATACCTTCGTTTGGCCAGGTTTTTATTTGTTTTCCTAGCTCTTCCTTTTCTTGGGGTGATAGCCTACGTGGTCGCCGATACACTGGTATATCATCTTTTAAAATCAGACTCATCTTGACCCCTACTTCGCGGGTTTTATTCGGCGCGTATTTCTGAATAACGTCGGACAGTACTTCTTTATGTTCTGGATTCGCGACACACGATAGGTCAACGCCGTTAGTCTCAGGAACTATGTTCATTTCGAATAATTCAGGGTCATCAGAATTCCTTGCGCGATCTAACAGCTTCGAGATAGAAACTTTTCCTTCTTTAATATGAACCTCGACATTGTTTAAAAAATCTGTACCAATGAGCAACTCATGTTGCATCAAGGTGTGTGAAACGACATGTATCTATCGGATATAAGATTCCGTCAACTATCATCTCTACGCAAAAGTCGCCTAGCATGCTATTATTCTCGGAACCTATACCGCCAAAGAGAATTTTTCGGCGTCCAAGCGTGGGTGCGCCGAGCTTAACGTACCTGTCTGCCCTCATCAAACTTAAGTTGCTTCCAGTGTCAATCAAGGCTACTAACTTAGAGTCATTAATCGTCACCTCCTTATAGTGCTTCCCGTCGGCATGCTGCGTTGCGTTGACATCACCCCTTGCTGATTCCTGCGCCGTGCACTTAGGCGCAATATGGCCAAACTTATTACATTTAATACATTTGGCACCTTTGTCCTTTGAGGGACACTCTGCACTTATGTGATTCCGATCTCCGCAATTGAAACAGCGCTTTCCGCCAGGTGTATCTTCGCATGAAGTTCTGTTGTCCCTGTCGCAAAGTTCCGACGCCGAATGACCCTTCTTGTCTTTAGTTTTAGAGAGCAAGTTCCTTAATGCCCTTTTACGTGGAATAAAGTTTTTTGTTGGTAACTTGTATATTTCTCGACTTGTAAGAGGTGGGACTTGGTGTTTTTGTAAAAGTACCAAAAAATCGTTTCTTTTAGCGAGCTCTAGCGCCGTTACCGCTTGTCAGAAAATCAAAGGTGACCAGTGCACTTTGTAGGAAATTTTATTTATTTTAATTTTGTATGGAATGCTCATCTTTAAAAAGCGTACAGTTTTTGAGATATAAGCAACAAACTGAAACAAGTGCTGAAAAATTCAGATTTTTTGCGTTTTTGGCTATGAAGCCGACCTCCTAGAAGGCAGCAAATTATAAATTTGGATTCACAGCAGCCACAAAAATATATAAGACCGTCGAGAAAAAAACTTCCACAATTTTGTTACGAAATCGGAGTTTTAAACACACATTTACTATACTAAAATTACTTGGTTCATGCTCGGATGTTTATTTCTTTATTTGTGTTCCGTTGCACGATAGACGGAATTCAGAATATCGATTCGTACTGTTTGATAGCATGGCGATCTGAATACCTCACTAATCTAAGGGTTAATCTAGCCATCAGGCAAACGGTATCTTTCGGCAAAAGCGGCAAATACGCTTGCAGTCCCGAACCTTTCCCGGAAATTGTAATCGATACCGCTCGTGGAATACTAAATCCGTCTTGTAAAGGAGAGAATGACGAATTCAATAAATGACCGATCAGGAAGACCAATTCAACCAAAGGCCTGTTTACGCCGAGCGTCATCGCAACGCTGCCGGAACATACCGCCCGCCTTGCCGAAACACGTCGACTCGACTACTCTTTGATGTTTACCGACAAACCAGTCGACATGATGATCGTCAAAATCTAATCGACAAACTCTAGTCGAAAGTGTCGACCGACAATGTCGACTCAGTGAGGACGCGCCTTAATACCTGGCTTATCAGGTAAAGAAGGTCGCTTCACCTTTCGGCGCTGTCTGACCCCTCTTTATGGCCAAGGACGAGCAACGGTACTCTTGCCCGCTAGATCCGGGACTTGATCCGGACTAGGTCCGGGACTAATGTCATTAAGGGGTATGGCCACGGTAGCGGTTACAAAATAAGGTACATATTTTACCTTTTTTTTTTGTACAAAAGAGTGATTTATGTACAAAAGTAATTTCATATCTATTAATACCAAGTATTACAGTATTAAAAACAAATATATATATATTTTTTAAATTCAATATGGCGGCTATTCACATTTTCCGCTGGTGCTTTTTTTTGAGGTGCTCCGCGGCGAGACAAATGGTGTCCGCAATTTTTGACCCAGAACCAAAAACAATTTTTTTCCTTAATCTTCATAAGTATATCTACAAAAGTACATAGGGGTTTTTAAAAATATTGATTTTTCGGAAAATGGCAAGCATTTGAATTTAAGTGGTGAATTTTCAGTGAAAAATTTCGTATCAAACGGCTCATAAAATGGAAAGTTTTTAATTAATCAAAAATTCCCTACGTACTTTTGTGCGAAATGCAATTAGAAAGGTGATTACAAAATTTGAAGACAGTCGGATAAAAATTGTCGAAATTATTTGTCTCGCCAATTCGAGAAAAGCTGTTTTGAGATAAACGCGTTAAAAGTTTTACATATAACTTTCTTATAATTAAACCATAAAAATGCAAATAACAACATTTTCACCATTAATCTGCGATACCAGCTCCATAAAGTTGACCTTCCACAAGGCAAGATTTTCCTCCTCTTTCGCTTTACTTGAAAATCTTGCATCCAAACGCGCGTTCTTCGCCGCAACCGATAGTGACCGCTCTGCGTAGTCGACGCGCAGTGCATCGACTTCTAAACAAAAGTTGTAGCTTTGGGGCCCTATAGTCATGCCTAAAATGTTCATCATGCTCATGACGCTGCTAAGGCCATCGTTGAACGTAGAGACTGCAATACTGGAAGCTATATCCAAAACCAACTTGCCGCTTGAAGTCCTCTTGGGTGCCAAACTCCACACAATAGAATTGAAACTCTCGTTATTATTGAGCAATTACGTTCATAACAGTTATAAAATTTATAAATCTGTAACCGAATTCACCGTTTACTTCAACATCACGGGAACTTGTTGGTTTTCGCAGTTTTTTGGCCGACGCGCTCACGCCTTCTTTATCTTGATCCGCTGCATATCGATTTAATGGTCTACGCTTTGAAATATTACTTTTATTTCAACTCCAAGTATTCCTTTTTGATCCTTTCTGTAATCGATAAACTTTTTGATCGTTGCTCATTTCAGTTGTTTACAAACAAAATTCTGTAATTCGCACAATACCTACTAGATATGTACCACTCGAAAAGCCGAGAAGCAACTGAACGGCGTCCTTTCAATGGTTACACTCTGGCTTAGAGTTTGCTGACTGATTAAATGTTGCTCTACAGGTATGCAACTAATGTCCTCTATATGTATATATTCTAAATTTACCACTACATTGTTAGTCATCTCTAATAACATAGCTCCGAAAATCCGGGCGCGCGTTGCGCTGCGCGCTCTGGTACTCTACGACTGCGTCGCAGGTAGGCTCACGCTATGCACTCAAAGTTGGTGAAAAAAAATTATTTTCGCTATAAATCGAATATTATCTTATTTTTATGATGATAAAGCATCGTTTAAGCAAAAAAAAGAAAAATCGATTTTTTGAAAACTCTACCCTGGCCATACCCCTTAAATCAACAATGACAATAATGTGGATACTGCAACTACCAGGTCGGGTACAACAATTGATGCTGTATTCTCGAGGAATCTAGAAAATATTGAATCGCGAATGTGTGTGTCATATTTTAGCTATCATAAGCAAAAACGGTATTTGACTAGAAAAAAAATGTTCATATTTTTAAATTCAATTTGTAATCTTTATACATATTGAATATCACATGAAAAAGAAAATGCCCGAAAAAATAATTATTCGCTGAGCTATAAGCGCGCTTCTCTCTACAATGTTGTGACGTCATCAAAGAGCCGTGAAAGACGTACCAAGCTGCGAGTGCGAGAGAGACAGACTTTACTTACAGACAGACAGACTTACAATGCTATGACGTGTGCGGCGTTTTTAAATATCGTTTTCCGGCTCATATGAGGCCGAAAATGAAAAATGAAAAAATTCGGGGTTAATAATTTTTTCCAAATTTTTCGAATCGTTAATAAAAAAAAACAGTCAACTACCCTATTGTCACTAATAAACACTACGGATACGGATTCGTACAAAAAAAATGAACTAATTACCGTAGTTGATTCATGTTTTTCTCAAATTGAATAACGAATTTCTTGTTAGATATATTAGAAAACATTCATTTTGAATTGGTTATTCATTTTAGATTATACTCTCATCCTTACTATTGCTAATTATTATTTCTTGTTCATTAAAAAAATACTAATAATTTATATCTATCTATAACTCATAAGCAAAAAGTTTAAGTTTCACTTCTGTCGTGCGTGGAGTCCACGCACACTGTTTTCTCTTTATTTCAGTTTATTCGATTTCATATTTTCCTTCTTATCTTATTTTATCCCATTTTATTTTATTTTATTTTATTTTACGTTATTTTATTACTAATATTACTTAATCCACAATTTTATTCACGCAGTACATGTAGTACTATATATATATATCTATCTCTATCTTTATCTATCTCTCTCTCGCGAGGAGTGAAGACGTGCGTAAGTGACCCTCCATATTAGGGGTCGATATTCGGTGAGTAAAAGCGTTGAGCACTGTAGAAACTGATACAATGTGATCATCTTGTTGTGGTGAAGATTTTTATTTATCGGAGAAAGCTGTCGGAATTGTGGTGCTATCGGCATAAGTGTGATTGTCATGTCTGCTACCTGGTGAGTGTCGTGCGATCGGCCATTATCGCTGGCGCGGCTAACAGTGAAATCGGTGGGATTTGAAAGTAACTTACAATTAGTGTAGGGGAGACCGGGGGGGTTATGAGACAGGTTTTGTTTTTGTGAGAAAAGTATAATGAACAAACTTTTTTTCTGCGCATAAATTGTGGCAAATCGTGAGTAAGCATAATAACACTATAAAAAAGATGGGTTTGCTGAAATTTCAAAAAATCCTATAAGTTTTGCCTGTTAGCTCGAAAGTTGGTTTTTCTGGATTTCTACAATGTTCGGGGTGTTGCGAGACACGCCTTCAAATCATAGAAAGTGTTATACGTTTATAAAAATTGTTTATTCACATTAAAAAGGAAAGCAAATGTTGTGGCTTACAATGTAGTAAAGTAAGGTTAGAGAAAAAAGTATAAGGACAACAATTTTAGATAAAGTTGAAAGAAGCAATTATTATATCAATTAGATTCACAATGGATGCAGGTGTAATAGCCGGCTGTCAAATTGGCACACTTTAAGTGAACTGGTCGGTCGCAAGTATTACAGTGAATTGAGTTGTTTCAGTTCAATTTTTTGGCATAGGAGCTTTACAAATGATGCAGAATTCTTCATCTTCAGAATCGGACACATTTCGAACCGTAACTGTTGGTGTAGATTTTTTAGGGCGTCCGCGCTTTGCTGTTAATGCTGCAGCTGCCTTTTCCTTCCTGTTTCCTTTTTTCTGCGACACTTGCGTTTTTTTGCTCAGATTTTTGGCGTAAATTGGCCACATTCGCTGCTGAAGTCAAAATAGTGCTGTCTATTGATTTTCGACCTCGACTGGATTTTTTCGCCGGAGTGTTATGCTTCAAAGGACCAACCTCCTGTAATGTATGTTGAATTAGTGCAGCTGATGTGCTTGGCATCGTTGATGTGCTTGGTATTGTTGATGTGCTTGGCATCGTTGATGGGCTGGCTATTTCCAATCTTGTTGCTATGGCATCGGCATTAACAGAAGCCTGATCCTCCCCCATTAGCTCAGCTGCTTCGTAATCTATAGCAGTGAATAAATTCGGATCGAATGGATGAATACCTGTCGCACGGAATCCGGATCTAATATTCTTGGGCGTAGCACTTGCATCAAGACATTTATCAGCGATAGGCACTATATGTTTTAGCTCCAAAGTTCTACCGATATGATTCTTCATCCAAACTTGGCACTGGTTGTAGAACATTTTCTTGAATGGGCCGAACACGCTGACATCAAGCGCCTGCAGTCTATGGGAGCAGTGAGGTGGAAAAGATAACATCTCGTTATGCCATAATCAATTGCCATTTGTATGGCCTCCAAACTGAGGTGGGAAATGTGATTATCCAAGAGCAATAGAATTGGCAAATCTTTCGATGCATTGGCGTGTTTAATGAAATGTGCCATATATTTGACAAATTCTTGTGCCGTCATCCAACCCGATTCGTTTGCCATCCCCATGGCGCCGGGAAGAGCATTTTCCATAAACGTTGATTGCATGTTTTTCCGCGGGAAAATATAGAATGGTGGAATGGACTGTCCAGTCGCACTCACGGCAAATGCCATAGAGACATTTGTGCCTCTTTCGGCTGAAGTTTTCTGTCAAACTCTTCTTTCTCCTTTCGATGTGATGACTCACACAGCTTTGGTGGATACAGTCGGGCAGCCTGTCTCATCCACATTCCAGATTCGATTCGGTTCGTAAGATATGTTTTGTTGGAACATCACATCGTCAAGGTTAGCGAAGAATGCATCAACGCTGGTTTTGGAGAAGGCCTTGGTACGATTTGCGCTGATCTACTCTGATGTTCGGAGAGATAAATTTGGATGCCGATGCATAAATCCATTGTACCAGTTCCACGACGCTTTGCCGTGAGTGTCCCACTCCACTGGATATTCATTGCCACACTTCTTCGCAAACTTGTAGGCCAATTTTGAGAACTCACAGACGGTCAATCCGTAGTATATTTTGCTGGCACGACGGAGATATTGCGCCAACTCTTCTTCTTGTTCTGCGCTAAAGATCTTTTTTCCACCAGTTTTGTTGAGTAGCTTGGAAGCGAACTTGACTAGTTTTTCGTTCGAAGTGGTTGTGGGATCTACGTTTGCCATTTTCAACTTTGAAATATAGCGCGCCAATTTTGTCTTATCGATATTATATACTCTACCCCAACGGACCGTAGCGTCTTTTTCTCGATTGTAACATCTTTGACGGCAGCCACAAAGACATTAGCATCAATCGCTGGTTTGCAAGTCTGACTGTATTTATGACGCACTATGATGACTAAAAAATTGTGGAGAGGTACTTTTTTAGGTACACTCACACAATAAATCACACTCACGATTTATAAAAAATCGCTAACTTTATTTTAATAAAACTTACAAATACACGAAAAGGAACGTCACAAAGTAACGCGCGCGATTGATGATAGAAGACTGACTCGCATTAGCGGCGCAATTATATTTATATCCACTGGCTAGGAAAGTTCTAGACCGTTCCGGGTGCTCCCCGGGTTCTTAGAAACTCTACTAGTTTCCAGAAAGTTCCAAGGCGTTCGATTTTTTTCTTTTTGTTCACACTGCTTACAATTTGCTATAAATCGATGTTATTGCTACTGTTTGAACACGTTTAGGAATTTTTAATGGTGAACTTACATTTTTACATACAATCCGTCCCTTTCAATACACGCCAGCGTAGCGGGTTGCATATCGGTTGACGCCTCCGATCCGCTGCAGGGGCCATGCGCCTGTGTCCGGCGCCAGGCGGATACCGATATGCAACCCGCGACGCTGGCGTGTATTGAAAGGGACGGATTGTATACTAATAAATAAGTTTTACGTGCGACTCGCTACAAAATAAAGAAAAAATTTAAAGAAGTACGATTTTTAGTAAATGGCTTTTAGAAATAGCGTGTCTCACAACCCCCCGAAAATGTTGTCTTACGACCCCCCAAGTTCAATATTTTTAAAATAACCACCGCTTCATGGACACATAAAATGTTTATCCAAAATTCTTTTTGTGTGTCAAAAGGCTACTCACCAAGGAATGATTTATATCTACCGTATGTCCAATGGCTAGTCGAGCAGGTGCAGCGACCTGAATTTTTCTGAAATTTGACTTCGGCAGTGTTTTAGTTAGAGTTGGCTTTGGAAGATGGCGCTACGTACGAGCGAAATATTTGAAATGGTAAAAGCGGGAGGTAGATAAATGCGGGAGAAGTGAAGTGTAACCTCAAAATTGTGTATGTTGGAATAATGGTGAGTAATTGTTTGAAACGATAAGATATAATAATTCGGGTTTCTTTTAGATGTTCAACCAAATAACACGACTGATATTTAATTGCAGAGAGAAACTGATGCGACTGGCAGTCGTGGAGGAAGGGGCTACCGTCAACGTGGTCCTCGCCAGAGTGGTCGAGCTCTGCCTTTTCGACGAAAGGTGTAATTGAAATGAAATTAAAGTCTGAGTCAAGGTGAAAATTGGAAGACATGGAAAGAAAACGCGGTAGAGTCGCCGACAGAAGGAGTGAGTAAAGTGCGAAAGAAAAGTGCAGTGACGCCGAAAAACCATGTGGAAGACAGTGACGAACAGCAGCAGCAGCTGGTCGACACTGCTCAACTCCGCACCAGCTCCTGAATGATATCTCGCCGATCGCGATACGCGGCCGCTCCGATGGACAACGATTCCAGACATTCGAGTCGTAGTAGCAGCAAGGACAGCAGCAGCAGCAGCAGCGTCAACGGCAGGGGCACTCTTATAAAGCGAAGGCAGTCCAAGACCGACTCGAATAGCTGTAAGAGAAAGACGCATCGGCGGAAACATGAAATATCGAAGCAAGACTTGCAATGAGAGTGTGGTAAAAGGAAGAAAAAAATGACAGAGACGAGGCGATGAGACAGAGGAGGAAGTCGTCACCACGAAGGGTTCCTGAAACGGTACCTGTACTAGCAACGTGTGAAGAGTTCAAGAGAACGGGCCATCTACACCGAGTCGCAAATCATGCAGAGTTCCTGTGACACCCGACAGCGGCATCACGTCAGGAGTATGAACGGTGGAGATGAACGGGAGCCTCGCTGAAAAAGGAAGGAGCAGTGTTGGCGATGGCGGTGACAGCCCGGATCATGAACAAAGGCTGAAGAACCTTGAGCGTTTTGGATAAAAAGTGGACGTGACTCGAAGCAGTTATCGTAATCGATTTACGCCGACACTGGTGCCGTAGCCAATCTCGATCACAATGGATTCTTCCAACTAGAGGCGGTTTCTATATCACTCGTCGCCGTTGATCCTTTCCCTCTTAATCCTTGTACATAATGCATCTGTTAATATGAAGTTTGATCCGAAACCCTTCCATCCTTCCTATTGTAACACTCTCGTAACAATACGGTCCGATTATTTTATATTCGTAAGGTTTTATCAGCTTTACGCGTTATTCCTCATTATTTTCGTTATTTAACCTTGCATTCATACATTATTACTGATGGATTATTAATAAATTAATTCATGAAAGTGACTCTACTGGCTTGTGCTATTTTTCGTCCGGTATTTCCTTCCGCAAGATATTTGGATAAATGTACCCCTTCGATCTTGAAGAGTTTGGTTGGAATAAGCAAGACGGATAGTGGACAGAGTTTAGGCATTAGGAGGCATACAAGATGTCACAATCAGCGGGACAGGATTTCGTGTAATCATGATTTATTAGAATTTTTTCATTCATAAAATTAGCTCCCGCAGGGGAAATTACATTTTGTACTGTAAACTATGAGATAGATGTATCTCATTTAGAGCTACTAATGAAGTATAAAATATCAATTGAACACAGATTTGTTGGTACAGAAACGATTACTATCCACTTTACTTACTATAAATCATGATTACACGAAATCCTGTCCCGCTGATTGTGACATCTTGTATGCCTCCTAATGCCTAAACCCTGTCCACTATCCGTCTTGCTTATTCCAACCAAACTCTTCAAGATCGAAGGGGTACATTTATCCAAATATCTTGCGGAAGGAAATACCGGACGAAAAATAGCACAAGCCAGTAGAGTCACTTTCATGAATTAATTTATTAATAATCCATCAGTAATAATGTATGAATGCAAGGTTAAATAACGAAAATAACGAGAAATAACGCGTAAAGCTGATAAAACCTTATGAATATAAAATAATCGGACCGTATTGTTACGAGAGTGTTACAATAGGAAGGATGGAAGGGTTTCGAATCAAACTTCATATTAACAGATGCATTATGTACAAGGATTAAGAGGGAAAGGATCAACGGCGACGAGTGATATAGAAACCGCCTCTAGTTGGAAGAATTCATTGTGATCGAGATTGGCTACGGCACCAGTGTCGGCGTAAATCGATTACGATAACTGCTTCGAGTCACGTCCACTTTTTATCCAAAACGCTCAAGGTTCTTCAGCCTTTGCTCATGATCCGGGCTGTCACCGCCATCGCCAACACTGCTCCTTCCTTTTTCAGCGAGGCTCCCGTTCTTCTCCACCGTTCATACTCCTGATGTGATGCCGCTGTCGGATGTCACAGGAACTCTGCATGATTTGCGACTGGGTGTAGATGTCCCGTTCTCTTGAACTCTTCACACGTTGCTAGTACTGGTACCGTTTCAGGAACCCTTCGTGGTGACAACTTCCTCCTTTGTCTCGTCGCCTCGTCTCTGTCATTTTTTTTCTTTCTTTTACCACACTCTCATTGCAAGTCTTGCTTCGATATTTCATGTTTCCGCCGATGCGTCTTTCTCTTACAGCTATTTGAGTCGGTCTTGGACTGCCTTCGCTTTAAAAGAGTGCCCCTGCCGTTGACGCTGCTGCTGCTGCTGCTGTCCTTGCTGCTACTACGACTCGAATGTCTGGAATCGTTGTCCATCGGAGCGGCCGCGTATCGCGATCGGCGAGATATCATTCAGGAGCTGGTGCGGAGTTGAGCAGTGTCGACCAGCTGCTGCTGCTGTTCGTCACTGTCTTCCCATGGTTTTTCGGCGTCACTGCACTTTTCTTTCGCACTTTACTCACTCCTTCTGTCGGCGACTCTGCCGCGTTTTCTTTCCATGTCTTCCAATTTTCACCTTGACTCAGACTTTAATTTCATTTCAATTGCACCTTTCGTCGACGAGGCAGAGCTCGACCACTCTGGCGAGGACCACGTTGACGGTAGCCCCTTCCTCCACGACTACCAGTCGCATCAGTTTCTCTCTGCAATTAAATATCAGTCGTGTTATTTGGTTGAACATCGAAAAGAAACCTGAATTATTATGTCTTATCGTTTCAAACAATTACTCACCATTATTCCAACATTCACAATTTTGAGGTTACACTTCACTTCTCCCGCATTTATCTACCTCCCGCTTTTACCATTTCAAATATTTCGCTCGTACGTAGCGCCATCTTCCAAAGCCAACTCTAACTAAAATACTGCCGAAGTCAAATTTCAGAAAAATTCAGGTCGCTGCACCTGCTCGACTAGCCATTAGACATACGGTATACACTTTTGTGAACAGCTTGAAAACATGAGCGAAAATACTGCATACACAAATGGTCGAAAAAACTTTAAAACAAAACTGAAGTTGCAATCTGAAGAGATACTAAGAATCCGTGTCAACGCGACGAGTGTCAAATGAAAATGGAGATACAGGACGAGAATGAAGTTTGACTGTCATTGGTACATGTCACACTTTTCAATTCAGTGCTGTGAGCTTGTCTCGCAACCCCCCGTGTCTCACAACCCCCCGGTCTCCCCTACGTTTTGGTCGGTATGCTCTGTCGGTAAGTTGACAGTTCAGGGTAATCATGGACAGTACGGGCGATAACGATGAGTAAAGATGCTCAGCGTGCAAAAAAGTGATAAGAAATCAGGTAGTACGATGCAACGCCTGTCCGAAGATGTTTTACCACCCAGGATGTGCGGGCAAACATCGAGTTTATGACAGGAATCAGGAATTAGTCCCATGTAAAGGTACCATGGAGAAATTCATGGCTGAAGTTTCAGAACCGGTGAAGCCCTTGATGCCAGTAGCAGGGGGGTACAGCAGAGAGAGGGTGGATTCAACTGGATCAACTAGTGGAGGCAAAATTTCGAGCGCATCAACAACTGTTGATATGAAGATAGATTGGCTGGTAAAAACAGTGAGATCAATGAGGGACGAAGTTGCGTGCAGAAATGAAGTTAAGAAAATAATCGAAGAGACAGTAGCGGGAGCAATGGAAAAGGTAAAGCAAGAAATTGAAGGATTGAAGAGGCTGATACAAGATGGAAGTATGGGCGTACCAAGCGAGGTAAAAGGGAGCTACAGTGAAGTAGTGAAAGCAAAAAAAAGGAGAATATTATAATTATCAAACCTAACGTCGAGCAGGAGAGTGAGACCACTAAAAAGGTGATAAAAGAAAAGATAGACATAAAAAATATGGGAGTTGGAATAACAAAACTGAAGAAAGGCAGTAAGGGAACTGTAACTTTGGGCTGTGAAACGGGAGAAGAGATGCAAGTATTGAAGATGGCAGTAAAAGACAGTATGGGTAACAACTTCAAAGTTTCTGAGTCAACGCAATCAAGACCGAAGATAAAAATTGTCAACATGGAGGAAGAGGAATGAAAACTATCTGATGATAAGCTAGTTAACACAATAAAAAAGCAGAACGGGATAGAAGAAATCGAAGGAAGGGAGATGAAGATTGTGAAAAGGCTAATCAAAGGAAGAGAGAAAGAGCGGGTTAGAAGAGGAACGAGTGTAGGCTCAGTAGTAGTGGAAGTGGATGAAGCAACACACGTAGAACTGCTGAACAAGGGGAAGCTCAGCGTGGGGTGGAAAAAATGTCCGGTATACAATCACGTCAACGTTAAGCGATGCTACAAGTGCTGGGGCTACTATCATATAGCGAAAAACTGCAACAGAGAAGAATCCTGCTACAAATATGCAGGAAATCACAGTGGTAGAGAATGTACAGCAAGGAAAAGTAAGTGTGTCAACTGTGTATTTAAAAACCAAGCATACAGTCTGAAGATCAACATCGAACATAGTGCACTCGATCGAGAATGTGCAACATACAAGAGAGCAGTGCAAGAGGAGAAGACGAGAGCTGGATGGATGGTATAGCAACCACAGATGGAAGAGTCGATATGGTACTCAAATGCACAAAGTTTTTTAGAGCATAAGGATGAAATTCAACATGAATTGATAGTTAGAGCGAAACCTGCAATTATAGCATTATCGGAGACGCGTGTGACAGCAGAAATTGGCGATAGCGAGGTAGGTATACCGGGTTATAGTGTAATCAGATGTGACGCGGAGAATAGAAACACTCTGGGGGGGCTATGATATACGTAAGAGAGGGAATTAAATACGAACCGTTATGAATAAAGGAAATAAAATCAAACTGTTGGAGTGTAGCAATAGAGGTCAATGATAAACTATTCAAAGGCGTGATAATGGCTGTGTACCATCCACCGAGTACGCCAGATGCGGAATTTATTAGACATCTAGAGAATTTGACTGACGAATTAACAATAAAAGGAGACTGTTTAATAATAGGCGAATTTAATATACAATACCTGTTACGGTAGATACGTTCTATAAAAAGCAATTGCTAACGGGTATGGTAAGCCTTGGGATGAAACAATATATCGATAAACCGACAAGAATTACAAAGAACAGCCGGACATAACGGATCATGCCTGGATAAAAATAGTATTAAATAAAAATAATGTAAATAATAAATGTAGAGAATTCCTAACCAGGGATTATAGTAAAATCAAACAAGATGGATTCATAAGAACCCTGAAAGATGCTGTACATCCAAATGAGGATTTGGATCTGAATAGCAGGGCAAACATGTTTGTTGGTAGTATAGTTAATGCGCTGGACAAGTGGGCACCCAAAAGGATGTATAAGGTTCAAAGAACATGGGAGGGGAAAAATGGTACTCAGATAATATTAGAATAATGGCAAATATAGAAGAGATAGGGCGTATGGAAAAGCAGTTTTTAACAATAAAGAGGATAGTTGGAATAAATTTAAGGTGGAAAAGAAATGCAGTGCTAAAAATAATAAGGGACAAGAAGAAGGAGTACTACGAAAGAATGATAGATTGTAATAAGAATGATCTGACAAAAATGTGGAAAACGATGAAAGAAATAATCAAAGGGGAATTACCAGGTGCGAGAGATATGGAGGGTATAGACTTTGAGACAGTAGACGTTAAGACGGAAGGAAGCATAGCTGATAAATTTAACGTGTTCTATGTGGAAAGTATTAGTAACATAGTGAAGTCAATAAAGAGTGATGTATCCGGTAGTCCAAATAGAAGAAAATTTTTATTGGGAGGTGGTAGAGAAAACGAAAGAGTTATGGAAGATTTTGAGAACATTGAAATAGGTGACCTTGTGAAGATTGTGAAGGGACTCCCAATGAAGAAGGGTACAGAGGAAGGAATATCGACTGAAGTATTGCAATTGGTGACCAGTGCAATAGGACAAGAATTTGTCGATTTAATAAACGGTTTGTTACGGGAGGGGTGTGTTGTCCAGAGAACTGGAAAACGGCCACTATCCTTCCGATCCCGAAGGTAGCTAATCCTAGAAAGGCAAGTGAGTTTAGACCAATCAATATGTTGCCATTATACGAGAAGGTGCTAGAATTAATAGTTAAAAGTCAAATTGATAATTTTTTGGAAATAAACAATGTCATAACAGATCATCAGTAAGGTTTTAGAAAACAGTACTCCTGTGAAACAGCGATTCAAACTGTTATTGATGAATGGAAAGTACTTATTAGTGAAAGGAAAATGGTAGGAATAATCTTCATAGATTTAAGAAGAGCATTTGAGACAGTTGATAGGGATTTATTATTAGATAAACTGTTCAAAGAAGGAATCGGAGGAAAGGTTTTAGATTGGTTTACATCGTATTTAAGTAACAGGACACAAGCAACGGACAGCAAGTCCGTATCAACGACAAATGCTCCAAAGTGATTAATACAGAATATGGAGTACCGCAAGGGTCCGTACTGGGCCCGCTATTATTTATACTGTATATAAATGATATAATTGAAATATGCCCGGACAATTGTGTAATAAAAATGTTTGCTGATGATACATTAATATACGTTTTTGGAGAAAGTAGTGATGAATTGGAGTTTAAAATGAACGAGGCATTAAAAATTGTAGAAGCATGGATGAACAGGAATAAATTGAAAATGAATGCGGAAAAAACTAAATTTATGGTTGTAAGTATGAGAAAAGAGATAAAAGGGAGTATTGTGCTAAAGTGTATGGATGGAGTGGAATTAAAACGAGTGGAAATTATGAAATACTTGGGGATAATTATTGATGATAAGTTGAGATTCAATAACAACTGTGAGTATATGTTAAAGAAAATTGGTAAGAAAATAAGTTTTTTAAACCGAATTGGGCAATATGTATCGGCATATACGCGAGGTGTGTAATTTATAAGGCAATAGTGGCACCTCACTTCGAGTATTGTGCAACATTATTAGTGGATATGGGTGAGACAGAATTGAGTAAATTGCAGATAGCGCAAAACAGGGTAAGGAGGGTCATATTGCAATGCAGTAGGTATACGAAGGTGGATGACATGTTGCATGCGGTACAATTTATGTCGGTAAGGCAGAGGCTCCACTACAATGTATGTATATTTGTTTTTAAAGCTATTAAGAATCTATTGCCGAATGAACTGAAGGAGAAGCTTGTAGTAGTTGGATCAAAGACTGGTAGGGTCACGCGACAAGCTGGGGATATAGCCATTAAGTTTAGGAAAACAAAAAATGCGCAAAAGAGCCGAATGCGCGGCCGGCGGCGGCGCGGTTTATAATGCGTTACCGATTGAGGTAAAAGACTCTGAGAAGCTTGACCAGTTCAAACGATTGTTAAAGGAGTTTATAATACCGGTAGTTAAGGAAAACATTATATACACATAGGAAATAACTTGTGATTGAATGTATAATGAATAGCTGAGAAAGCTAATAAAGACCAATCAATCAATCAATCTCTCTCTCTCTCTCTCTCTCTCTCTCTCTCTCTCTCTCTCTCTCTCTCTCTCTCTCTCTCTCTCTCTCTCTCTCTCTCTCTCTCTCTCTCTCTCTCTCTCTCTCTCTCTCCCTCTCTCTCTCTCTCTCTCTCCCTCTCTCTCTCTCTCTTTCTCTCTCTGTCTCTCCCTCTCTCTCTCTCTCTCCCTCTCTCTTTGAGCGTGGTGTAACGTGCTCTTGCTTGCTGCTGCTCTTTTTGGACTCGTTTTGCTTGTTCTCGTTTGCGGGCGCTTTCTGCTTGCGAGTGTCGTGTGTGCCTTTTTGCGGGGATCTTTTCTGTTGCCTTCTCTGCTCTGGGAGAGTCCGTAATTTGGAAATATTTGAGTTGCCAGCCGAAGATCCAGTGTTGAGGTTAGTTTTGCCGTCTATTTTTCTGGCCACTACGCATGGATTCTGCGCAGTCCTCACTCCACTGCGAAAGAATTAGACTGGAATAGTGCAGTGTTGCGACCTGGGGGCATTCCTGGGCACTGTTGACTCTCTAGCTGTGATCGGCTGGGACTACCCCTTCCCCTACCACGGTGCTACTTGTGACTGGGCGCCAATTTGAATCAGCCGTCTCCTGCGTATTTCGTCACTCTCTTGTGTACTTTTACCCAACATGGCTAGTGCGCCAAATGATGGTGATTCTGATGCATCATGCTCCTCTGCTACCTCCAACAACAGCCGGAAGCGTCACCGAGAGGATGATGATAATAAAGATCCGATCAGGAAACCTCCCAATAAATCTGGGAGAACCAAGAAAGCGACATCTGGCCCAGTCTTGGATAAGTTGATGTCAATAGCTGCAAACCAGGAAAAGCAAAGTGCTCTTTTGCAGGAGTTGCCGGCTATTCGAGTCGCCATAGATACCATCAGTAATGACCTAGCTGCTTTAAAAGATACTACTAGTCGTCTTTCAGTATACGATATATATATATATGTCTAAAGGTTACTTTGGGGACACGATATATGTTGGGTTAAATCGATGCAGGAAGGCATTATATATATATTAGGACTACGTCGAAAAAATAATAATGATAAAATGTCAAGATATTTTGAATTTTACGTATATATATATATATATATATATATATTGATATATATATATATTGACACGCGTGCGGGGAACGGAAAAGGGAAAGGCGCAAAGGGGGCCGCGGAAGGAAGCGGTGGAAGGCGCAAAGGCGCCGCGGTCGGGAAGGCGTGAAAACGCCGCGGAAGGAAGCGGTGGAAGGCGCAAAGGCGCCGCGGTCGGGAAGGCGTGAAAACGCCGCGGAAGGAAGCGGTGGAAGGCGCGAAGGCGCCGCGGTCGGAGAAAGACGTGAAAACGCCGCGGAAGGAAGCGGTGGAAGGCGCAAAGGCGCCGCGGTCGGGAAGGCGTGAAAACGCCGCGGAAGGAAGCGGTGGAAGGCGCGAAGGCGCCGCGGTCGGAGAAAGGCGTGAAAACGCCGCGGAAGGAAGCGGTGGAAGGCGCGAAGGCGCCGCGGTCGGAGGAAGGCGTGAAAACGCCGCGGAAGGAAACGGTGGAAGGCGCGAAGGCGCCGCGGTCGGAGAAAGGCGTGAAAACGCCGCGGAAGGAAGCGGTGGAAGGCGCGAAGGCGCCGCGGTCGGAGGAAGGCGTGAAAACGCCGCGGAAGGAGAAAGAAAAGGGAACCCAAATGCGAATCGAGTCGTCTATTAGAAGAGTCCTAAGAAGGACTGAGGGAGGTATCCAGGCGTCTCCCTCGACGCTCGAGTGCCCGCTACGCTCAACGCCCGCTCTTATATACCTAACGCGGAGGGGACCGTTATCGGTCCTATTGGCCGGTAACGGTCGAGTGGGGGCGACTTGCGGCAGTCTCCCTGATTGGCGCGACGTGACGTGCTCGACGCTCCGCCGCACCAATCCCCCGCGAGCAGGCCAGTGTCCACTGCGCGCTGCCCGAGAGCGTCAAGCACTCTCTAAAGACTAACTATGCTATGCTATGCTAGGGGCTTATACTTATAAAAATGACGCACGTCAATATATATATATATATATATATATATATATATATATAGAGAGAGAGAGAGAGAGAGAGAGAGAGAGAGAGAGAGAGAGAGAGAGAGATTGCGCGCTGGCTTTACCCGGCGCTGGCACTGGTAATAGTGGAGCTGGCGTCCAAAATGTGCAAGAGTTTTCTGAAAGCTAATTTTTTGAGATCAGGTTACTTTTTAGTGATGGAAAGTAACTGTAGAGTCAGCACTTCCGGTACCGGGACACCTGCCGCTGGGACGCTCGCAAAGGTGTCATATTTATTAACGTCTCTAAACTGTTAAAGCTCCAACGGTTAGTCAACAAGGGCATCCGATTTATTTTTAATCTACCACGTGATGTCTCCATCTCCCAGTATCGCTGACAACTCGTATGGCTGCCTGTTGGCTGCTTCAGGAATCTTAGTGTCGCCAGTCTCATATACTCAGCTCTACGTTAAAACTATCCTGCATTTACTAAAGATCTATTACTAGTTCATTCCACTACACGACCGCGGCGTAACACTCAAGGCCAACAACTGGTGATACCTAAATTCCGAACAGACGCCTATAAATGCTCTTTTTCCGTTGCGGCTCCTATCATCTGGAATGTTATTCCTGACGACATAAAACTTTCCACCTCCCGGGTATCCTTCAAATTAGCCTTAAAACGATATATGCTGGAACCTATGGATGAGGGGGCCAATCCATCACTTAACTCTGCCTCCGACTAGATACTAACTGGGCAACTCGGTCACAGTATTGAGCATTGCTGTCATTGCTGTTCTAATCGCTCTAAATAATCTCTTAGGCACTAGCACTGATTACAATTTTTTTTAAAATAATTTTTACTATATTTGTTTAATTGTTTACGTTTTCAATTCTAATAGTTTATTATTTTTAATTTTTAACTTTGTTTTCTTAATTTTAATTTCACTATTATCATAACTATCTACTAAGTTACTTATTATTACTATTCTACTACATATTACCACATTATAAAACCATTCCTGCAGCCCAGCTGCAAATTTTGTTTAATTTTGGGCAATAAAACTCCTTATCAATTAATCAATAAATCTCTCTCTCTCTCTCTCTCTTTCTCTCTCTCTCTCTCTCGCTTTCTCTCTCTCTCTCTCTCTCTCTCTCTGGAGGGACGATGGCAGGCAATTAAAAAATCTGATGGCACTCTCACTGGCTGGCAGGCCACCAACACTGGAGTTCCGCAGGGCTCAGTTCTAGGTCCGCTGCTTTTTTCTATCTTCATTAATGACATTGGGTCAGTCATCAAAAATGCAAAGAGGCTAATTTACGCGGATGATCTACAAATCTATCGGAGCTCTCCCCCTGAAGAGATTGACAGTTGTATCATGAGTCTCAACGAGGACATCGACAGAATTAAACGATGGGCTAGTGACAACTCGCTGAACCTCAACATCAACAAAACCAAAGCGATTATTCTTGGAAATAAGCGATTCATTAACTTGCTTAAATCCTCGGATCTTCCACCATTAGGTTGCAACTCTGAGCGTATACCCTTTGTTGACTCTGTCAAAAACCTCGGTATTATCATCGACTCCAAACTCACTTTCAAAGAGCACGTTCAACATGTCACCTCCAAAGTCAACCGAGCCTTCTACCAACTGCAACAAATGAGGCCATATACCAATACAGACCTACGGAAAACTTTGATTAACTCTCTGATTTTACCTCATTTAGAATACTGCTCAATTGTTCTTAATGGCTGTGGAGCCACCCTTGACCTCAAGCTACAACGACTCGTAAACCGTGGTATTCGCTACATCTTTGGACTGCCACGCGATACCTCAATCAGCTCCTACAGAATCAAGCTTGGCTGGCTGTCAGTTGAAAATCGGCGCAAACTACACCTGGCAATTCTCACTTACAAGGTTCTCAACACGAGGCAACCTGAATTCCTAGCCGATTTGCTCTTTTACTACACCACACGAGCTACCAGCCGTTCTACACATGCCCTTACACTAACTACTCCTCCTCATCGGACCGACTCTTACAAAGCCTCCTTTGCCGTTGCTGCCCCCTACGTGTGGAATGCCTTCCCTATGGAAGTTCTCGAGGCTCCCTCACTCGGCTCCTTTAAGAGTAAAGCTCAACAGTGGCTACTGGATGCGGATAGAAACCGTAGTTAATTATCGATAGGCAATATTTAAGTTAATTGTCAATATTCTATGTCTTCACCTTGAGATACTGCTTGTGGATTTGACTTCTTCCTACTTATTTTGTTTAATTGATTTTACTTAAATGTTTTTGTTTACCAACGTGTTTATATCATTATATCATTATATTATGTACATTATTACTTGTTATTATACTTACACTTTTATTCTGTTACTATGCTTGCACTACGCCCACGCTATTTTTTACATACTCGCTTATATTATTATTACTCGTTATGCTTTATACCTCTGCGCTGCTGCTGTTTGATTTGGTATTATTTAATTGTTTTTTACTTAACTGTTTTGTTTATCTACGTGTTTACGATTGTTAACTTTAAATGAGAGAGAACGCTTATTCATTATGCTTACACACTATTACTATTTTATTGCGCTCATACTTTCTATGTACCCGCTTAAAGTCTATTATATTTGCTTACGCTGTTTTAAAATTGTATACTATACGCTTGCCCTGATTTCAGGGCATTATGATTTGTTCTATTTGAACAATAAACATTTCACCAATCAATCTCTCTCTCTCTCTCTCTCTCTCTCTCTCTCTCTCTCTCTCTCTCTTTCCTCCCCGTCTTCATTTTGCTTCCCTCTTTCCCTTCTCCCTCCTACCCTTCTTCCTTCTTCCCTACTCTTTCCTGCTTCTTCGCTTTCTAGAATCTTGATTTTTCAATATTCTCATACAGAATTACGAATATAACCGGATTACAGGTCGGGAATGGCTTTTTCGGGTCCAACATGTTTTGGAGGATAGAAGCAACGTGAGAGGAGCGTTCCATTAATATACATATCGCGAACCGTACTGACGGAGGGGAAAAAAGAGAGGCAGGGGAGTGAGATTGTCGTGACTACCTTATATTCACGTACCGCGGATGAGCCAACCCCATAAGTTTTGAATATCAACCAATTTCCTGCCAATATTTATGTGACGAGCACTTCACTGGCTGCGACGCGTGAGTGCAATCGCTAAAACCTACTTGGCATCGAAATGTAGCTCATTCTTACTTAGACGAATTTGGCACCCATTCGTTTATTTTTCTCTGTATCGCCGAATTTCTTGATAAGCTGTTGTACGGATGTATTACACGTTTGACAGATATACTAAAATAACAAATCTTATTTCTTAAAAAATATTTTCTGGTGCCGAAAATTTAGATTATTTAAAATATTATCAATAAGGTTTTATAAGCTACCATAATTATTTGTTATCAAGCTTCGAATGAGTTTGCTAGCATGATTCAAAGAGCGATAAATCTCACGCTCTTTAAATCTCGCCTGTACCATTACTTTCTAACCCACATGGCACGCAGTTTCAGAAACGTTACGACGTAGCATAAAAAATATTTATTTTAAAACCTTGCTGTTATGTTTCTGGTAGATATAATGCGAAATCTTATACATATATAATTTCTAATACACAATGCAGTCCCAAAATTAATATTACAGTCAACAGACTTCTGAAATATATCAGATACGTTTCATACGAAATGTGAACTTATCGTTTTCTTTTCAATTTAAATTACATTTGTAATGTTACTGATTGTCATGCAATATCTCAAGACTAACATTGCAGTTAGCGTATTTATTAAATATACAATATATCAAATAAATTCTATTTGAAACGTGAACTTGAACATTTTTAAACAATATTAGATATCTACTATCCATTTAGAAATCCATAGAAATATTTAAATGTTCATTACGTATTCATAGATGAAGAATTGTTTAGGTTTCGACCTAGGTTATGTTAAGAATTTGTAATTAGATGTATTTTCTGTGTCATGGTTTTAAAACGTTATAACTTAAAACTAGGACTAGTTAAAACTGAAATATGATACTAAAAAATTAGGAAATTGCTCCTGTTATTAAGCGCAGATGAAAATGAGGTAAGTACAGGCAATGTAGGAAGAATTTACTATTTATTTTCCACATAGCACACAAAGTTTTACTAACGTTTCGGAAATGTTTCACATGAAATATGTAATGTTTCTGAAAAGTTTCACATGAAATATGTAATGTTTCTGAAAAGTTTCACACGAAACATGCAATGTCGCGCGCGCGCGAAGGCAAAGTGAAAAGTCTTATACTTTTCTAGTAGTTGGTGGTACGCTCCAAAGTCTGTAAAGTAGCCCCCTGCTGCGGCGAAGACCTCTTCATTTCATGAGAATTTCATTCCAGCTAGCCATTTATTCAAGTCTGGGAAGTGAAAGAAGTCGCAGGGAACCAAATCCGATAAATAAGGTAGATGCGGCAGCAATTCGAACTTCAAATCGACCAATTTCGCTGTTGCAACAGCAGATGAATGGGCAGGTGCATTGTCGTGGTGGAACAGAACTTTTTTTTTCACCAAATGGGGGCGTATACTCATCTTCGCTAGAAAAGTATCGTACTTTTCACTTTTCATTCCAACGGATATGTTATTTCAATTTAAGAGATTGCAATTCATAATTCGATTGGCCTTTGCAATCACCATCAACAAAGCTTTTAGAATTTTGCGGTCTAGATCTAGGATCACGGATTGCTTCTCTCATGGACAATTATACAGGGTGAGCCAAATGTATGGAAACGGTGGAATAACTTTCGAGGGAGACATTTTGAAGAAAAATGTTTCAAACAAAAGATTTAAGATTTTTCCCTGGCCATCCAATGGTGACCTTGAATCTGACCATGAACTCGACCTTGAAGGTCATCCAAAGGTCAAGGTCGCTTTTTTAAATGGGAACCCCTATTTTTATGGCGGATTTGGAAGGAGCGGAAAATTTTACGTCCGAGTATGACCTTTGACCTTGACCTTGGATTCAAGATAAAGGTCAACGATCAAATAGGAAAGTTTTAGGTTTTTTCCCTGGCCATCTAATGGTAACCATGAATCTGACCTTGACCTCGACCTTGAAGTTCATTCCAAGTTCAAGGTATCTTTTTAAATGGCAACCTATATTTTTTATGGTGTTAGCAACCGGCCACTTAAGGCAAGGTGACATGAGCACAAAATTTTGGATAAATCGGTGGATATTCCAAAATTTTGCCACTATCTTGGATCCGTCATCTTGTATTGAAGTATTTTCAAAATCTATCTTCAGAATCGTAATCAGCAACCCAAAAAAAAACCCGTACCACCTAAAACTAAAACTTTCCTATTTGATCGTTGACCTTTACCTTGAATCCAAGGACAAGGTCAAAGGTCATATTCGGACGTAAAATTTTCCGCTCCTTCCAAATCCGCCATAAAAAATAGGGATTCCCATTTAAAAAAGCGACCTTGACCTTGGAATGACCTTCAAGGTCGAGTTCATGGTCAGATTCAAGGTCACCATTGGATGGCCAGGGAAAAATCCTAAATGTTTTGTTTGAAACATTTTTCTTTAAAATGTCTCCCTCGAAAGTTATTCCACCGTTTGCATACATTTGCCTCACCCTGTATATTGCGTATTCTAGAGTCGGAAAACCAGTCAATCTCTATATCTGCTCAGACAATGGAACAATAACAAATATTGTACAGGGTCTTTAGGCTAAGTTGTGGTCATAGGACGATATGGTACGTAGCGCTTTGTAGGCTATAGGGTGTATGCTATTGGTCGGAGACGCAAGAACTAACTAATAATATAATTCTGTTCGCATCGAATCGATTAAACCACGCGTATTTCTAAGTTTAGTTCTCTTAAGATTTTCTTTTAACGTGCGCTCAAGGAATATTTGACTCTCTTGCTATTCCAAAGGAACACGAATGAACAATTGAAGTTATGATACTTACTTTTGCTTTCTTATGATGGCAATCCACTTTTCTCTCTGAATCAACTTATACTCATATTTTGGGAAAGAATAGAATTTATACTTGCTATTTTTTGATGTATTTTGACAACTAATAACACAGCTCTTGCGTACTCCCATGTTTAGACAATTAGACACTTGATATTATATGGAGAGACGTGACCAAGAAAGTTCAAGCTTTCACCACTAGTTGCGCACAATCGTTCGTCGTATCCCCTCCAAGCAGTTGCACGGTCCCATTAACACGTTCGTCGCCGCGTCACCCAAGTACGGGTGACGCTCTTCTTGTTCAAGTTAAACACGATTTTCAATTGGATTTTTAAAAGGAATGTAATGGAATAAGCATTGAAATATAAATTTAGGATATACAACATAGAAATATTAAAAATATACACATTATAGTATACTTTTTATTAATTTATATTTATGATAAAATGGATCCTTTATAATGGTGAAAAGTTAATGGATTGACCTGAATTCGGGTACCCGGGGGTTTTTGGGGTCGCTGATTACGAATCTGAGGCCAGAATTGCCAAATTCGTAGATGGCGCTGCAATACTTCGCATGCGCCGTACCGTGGCGCCATCTAGGAATTTTGCAATTTTGTACGGAACCTTCAACAAGAGCAGGAACGACTATCGACGTAGTGTTTGCTAGATTTTTAGACCATCTACAATCAAGAGTTTTCGTTTCCTATTTCAGTTACCACAAATCAATTATTACTTTTCTAGATGATGGGGAAATGGAGATACAATAAATTATTTCTTATATTAACGGGGCTACATTGTTTGATATTGTTAGCCTACAATTCCCATGCATTACCCAAACATTGATCATCCCTCTTTATTCGATTCTCATTTGCTGGTACTCACAAATAGTTTCACTTCTACCGCGCAGCTCTCTACGCAATCTTTTTTTCTGTGAGCGACCTTCTCACAGATTTTCTGCCCAATCGCTTTCTTCGCTCCTTGCGTGTCTCTCTTTTAAGTAATTAGCAATAGTCCGCCAACATATGGTCATCCCATTTTCCTTGATATCGATTTTTCATGACTTTTATTTCTTGGTGAAAGAGTTCACCTTTTTTGCGGTTTTTTGTCTATTGAGCCTCAAGACAACTGCAAAGTGTATGTTGTAACTATAAATAAAGATAAGATTCCTGATCAGCGACCCAAAAAACCCCCCGCTGTACCAAATTTGGCATGAATCCGCTGATTTTCAAAAATCTCATTCGCCATATAGGATCCGCCATCTTGAATGTTTGAAATTTAATTTCAGATTCGTGATTAGCGACTCACAAAATTCCCGTATACCAAATTTGGCATGAATTCGTCGATTTCCGAAAATCTCGTCCGCCATATTGGATCCGCCATCATAAATTTTTGAATTTCGACTTCAGATTCGTAATCAGCGACCAAAAAAACCCCTATAGGGACCGTGCAAGGCGAATTGGGCGCCATCTGAAAACTGTTGTCTAAGGTAATTGGGAAGAATTTAACAAGCGCATCAAGGGCAGTTACAGTGAAATTCCTTTTTATTAATTAAAATTAAATATTTTTTTGTAAAATGCCATCTTCGAAAAAAACCTGTTGCATCAAAGGTTGCTCAAATACACCAGATCGTGTACGAAATATTAATCCATCAGTAAAATTCTATTTCTTTCCTATAAGTAGTGTTCACTTGCCATGGAAGAATCATACACACAAACGTGTAAAGTGGATTAATGCAGTTAAAAATTGCATTAATCCACTGCTATATATAGTATTCTGATAATATATTATATAGGTGATATACAGTAAGTTAAGTAAGAGCGTGTACAGCGTTATTCATAAAAAATGTATTGAACAATGTTTTTTCCACATACATACATTTTACATGTTCCAAGGCAATGCGCAATTATTTTAATAATGAGTTCAATCACCCACCAGCATCAATAATCGCTTGGCATCTTCGAGGCATACTATCCACTACATTTTCGGCGTATTCGCGGGGAAGTGCCTTCCAAATGCGTCGAATTTCTCAAGATACATACATCAAGCAGAAGCTTCAAGGAAAACATGTCTTCACTGTGAATTCACTGTGAAGCAGCTATCCTGAGAAATTCAACGCATTTGGAAGGCACTTCCCCGCGAATACGCCGAAAATTTGGTGGATAGTATGCCTCGGAGATGCCAAGCGATTATAATTATTGATGCAGGTGAGTTAACATAATTGCGCATTACCTTGAAAACTGTCAAACGTATGTATGTGGAAAAAAACATTGTTGACTAAATTTTTTATGAATAACGACGTACACACTCTTACTTAACTTATTGTACTTACCGCAATCTTTACATCATAAGTATTTGATACACTGGTTTGAGCTACAACTTTACAGGTTATAACGATATCTCCGTTTTCGGTGTCATCTACCTCTATTACATTAAGTACATGAACCGATTCAAATAATTTTCGTCCTTTGACATTATTTTGACCTCGTATGAGGTGATTTTGGAGATTGGCCGAAAGCCATACTTAATAATTCTGATCATTTTTATAAATTCTCTAATAGCGTTACACTGTAAATTTATTCCCAAAAAGTACCTATTTCAGTCGTGTGGTCGCGCGCACATCGGCGAATACACTGCCCTCTATAGCTCGTGCACGGTCCCTATACCGAATTTGCTTTGGTTTAAGTCCATTAACTTTTTGAAAATCATGATCTCTGGCTGGTTTTTTGCGATTAAATGAATAAATTGATGTGATGGCCAAATTTTGACAATTGTTTCGTGATCAGGAAGCAAAATTACTACGGATAACATATATCGCATCAAAAGTATACCCCACTTTTTTTTTGTGTGACTGCGTAATTATTAATTTGCATTCAAAAGTAACGACAAACTAATGTATATTTCCTACAATTAAATTCATAGGAGAGTAGAAAAAACCATTTTTTCTATTTCTACCTTACAAGGGAAGTTAGGGAACCCGAAAATTCATGAAAATTCCGCCATTCCGTGTGCAAGTAGAGTAGTTCAAGTGTAATACAAAAATACATTTCATTGGTGCGGTATTACGGTTTTAAGGGGTGAAATCATCCCTTGAAAAAAATGCAGATTTTTCTTCTTCACGGAATAACTCCCGAACGGTGAAAGATAAGGGGAAAAAGTTTAAATAAAAGTTGTATGGTTTTTCTCGGTCTATAAAACTGGTGCAAAAAAATTCTGGAAAAGATATTTTTTTTTAAGTTACCACCACCACCGACCCATAAAATTGGATTTTTGGATTTCTTAAGTCTATGTAAAAATACCTCTTAATAACCTCTTTCCATGCATCCGCAGTCTATTATGTATCTTTTTTTTTAATTTAGAAAACCTTGAACTTTAAGGCCGTTTTGACGTAAACGGTGAAACGGTCTTATGAAACGATATCTACATTTTTATTTACATACATATCATACAGTTTTTAATTATTTTAGCAAAACACGTACTTACAATTACATGAAAAATGAAACTTATTGAAATGAATCAATGACATGTATTTTTCAAACAACACAAATAAGATATCGTATGAACCTCAATGATAACGTTGAATGACGCAGGATCTATATCGACATTGAAGCCGATAACGTTTTGCATAATGGGAATGTGTTTGACTCGTGACTATTATCACTGCATGCTGGCGAGATATCCCTTCATCATTCGTTAAAAATCTTATGTAAGTACGTTTTATGATTACTATATTTATACTATACATACATATTTGTGACTGGAAGATGTAGCTTATCCGCAGTTACATTAATCAAATTATGACATAAATAAACGAATTCATTCATTCATTCATTCAATGAATCCTGATAAACAAAAAATTTGTATCTATATTGTACATATTTTATTAATGGATTATACATTAAAACAGTTGTAATGGTAGAAAACGGTGAATACACTAAAATTACGGATTATAATTTGTACAGTAGTGATATTGTTCATAGAAATGTTCAAAACAGAAATACCCGGCACACCATGCACAGCGTATGAAAGCAACTTCTCCACAAATACTACCAACATCTGGGTATATGCTTTACACTCCTAAAGTAACAAAAATCTACAGGGTTTTGAAATTCATCGGGATGCGTTTCTAGATACCCGCTTTTGAACCAAGCATATCGGAAAAGATTTCTAAATCTAGGCGATGAAAGCTGGTTGTGTGTTAATGATTGCAATTTAATTATTTCATTGCGCGAGTGCAAACTAATATCTTTCTCTTGAAGAGGTATATTATCAGAAAATGTTCGAACGAAATTCTTCCAAATCCGGAATCCAAATACATCTAAAGGTTGAATGATACTAGTCGTTTCTTTCGGAATCATTGAAAACTGTACTTCTTTGTCTTGTGGGATCAACGTCTCTATCTGACTCGAACAATGTCCCGTATATGAGTCGAGTAGTAGCATGCTTTTATGGCCAGTATTCGGTAAATACACCTGGATGAACCAAGTTTTTAAATGTTCAGACGTAAGTTTACCTGATTTTGAAGCTTGAATGTAAATGTTAGCTGGACGAAATAGAGATTCTTCCACCCTTGGGCCAAATGTTCCTGTAGAATCCTTCAAAACTATGTATAGTGGTGAAACAAGACGTCCATTTGCCGAAATGATAAGCATTATAGTACAGCTGTGTGTCGTAGATGATACTGATTGGACCGTTGCTTCTACCGTTTTTACTCCTAATTTTGCCAATGTTCGCCCTGAATGTACTTCGAGGTTGAAGCCACTCTCGTCTGCGTTTTATATTTCTTCAAATCCAACAGTTGGTATATTTAATTTTACGTTTGATACAAACGTCTTTGCAATATTTTGTAGGTTGTCAATATCTAGGAACGTAGATTGCGTCCTGAATATTGTTATTTTACGAGACCCGATTCTGTGTACTCTTTTAAATTTCCAAATCCACCATTTACTTGCCTTGAATTCGGAAAGGTCCACCAAGTCCTTCGCCATCAAAGCCCATAATCTTAAATCCATATCGTGAATAATAGATCTTCTGTCACACGCTTCTTCAAATCTTTGCACTACGTATTCCGTAATAAATGCAATTTTATCTGCATTCGTTCCACCTTTTTGTACACTTTCTTCCCATCTATATAGTTGTGGCAACGATTTAACTTTGCGAAATTTTGTCTGCACACTAGTGAGTGGTCGTCGGGCTTTTTTTCCGCTTTTCTAAAATTCAGCAGCTTTTCTCTTATAACTAGTCGACTTTTCCACCTTCGTCATCAACAATGCATTCTGCAGGCTCAAAAT
This sequence comes from Xiphydria camelus, assembly GCA_963678675.1. Taxonomy (NCBI): domain Eukaryota; kingdom Metazoa; phylum Arthropoda; class Insecta; order Hymenoptera; family Xiphydriidae; genus Xiphydria; species Xiphydria camelus. The sequence continues at coordinate 12,955,503 of OY783196.1, forward strand.
TATCTTCCTCTTCTGCTGAAACTGTAGGGTACTCTACAACCTATGTTCCATGGGGTTCAGATGGATTAGCAAAATCCAATAAGTAATCGTATTCAATTAATGGTACGAGATCTACGTTTCTAAATGTGTTTATAATGTCACGAATTTGATTATGAACTTCAATTTCATCTGATGTTATAGGGGTCTGTGCCAACTCCGTAATTTGAAACGTAGTCGTTAACATGTTTATTACGTTTGAAACGTTCATCGGCGTCATTTTATAATGAAAAGCCTTTGGAGCAATGATTAATAACTGTTTCTAATAGAATGGCAACTAATTGCAGTCGTAAATGTAACTGGAAGTAAGCTACATCTTCCAGCCATATTTATATTATGTTAATAAAAAAACATGTTACATAAAATTTTTTACGAACGGAAGAGGGATACCTTATGAACATGTAACGATAATAGTCATGAGCCAAACATGTTTGCAATACGCAAACCGGGATGTTTGCTAAAACGTTATTGGCGTCAATGTCGACATTGATCGTGCGTCATTCAACGTTATCATTGAGGTTTATACGATATCTTATTTGTGTTGTTTGAAAAATACATGTCATTGATTAATTTCAATAAGTTTCATTTTTCATGTAATTGTAAGTACGTGTTTTGCTAAATTAATTAAAAACTGTATATGAAATGTATATAAATAAAAACGTAAATATCGTTTCATAAGACCGTTTCAATGTTTACGTCAAAACGGCCTTAAAGTTCGAGGTTTGCTAAATTAAAAAAAAAGGATACATAATAAACTAGGGATGTGTAAAAAGAGGACAATGAGAGGTATTTTTACACAAACTTAAGAAATCCAAAAACCCATTTTTATGGGTCTGTGGTGGGGGTAACTTTAAAAAAAAATTTTTTTCCAAAATTTTTTCGCACTAGTTTTATAGACCGAGAAAAACCATACAACTTTTATTTCAACTTTTTCCCCTTATCTTTCACAGTTCGGGGGTTATTCCGTGAAGAAGAAAAATCTGCATTTTTTTCAAAAGGGATGATTTTACCCCTTAAAACCGTAATACCGCACCAATGAAATGTATTTTTGTATTACACTTGAACTACTCTACTTGCACACGTAATGGCGGAATTTTCTGAATTTTCGTGTTCCCTAACTTCCCGTGTTAGTAATACCTAAAGTGGGGTTACTTTGCTCCATTTTTCGCACAGAATACGGAAAACGTTATTAAATAAATTGATAGTGGGTACATACAAATTTCATATATTGATTATCCTTACGAAATAGCTTAAAAAAGCTTATGATACTAATAGCTGGCCGAAAAATATCGAGAGTAACTATTTAATTTCTTTTCTTTGGTAGGTTCTAGGCATTGCTTTAACAAGTAAATCGTGTTTAGTATGGCCGTTGGAATAATTTAAGTCGTGGGATTACTTTGCTCCGCCAAAAACTCATGGAACAAAGTAACCCCACAATTGCCAGAAATATGAGTCGTTTCACAATTACCCAAATTTGTTTTTTTCTGATACGAAATTAACAACTATTTTACTAGCAATGAGAAAAGAAAATATTAGAAATTCAGTAAGGGAGACCGGGGCACATTTGGACATTTAAAATTTGCCGTCCTAAAATATACAGATAAGGAAGACGTTCACCAATAATGCGTAAGAGGTCACTAGTAGTCTCTGTAAACATTTTCATGGCAGTCGCTGTTGTTGTGGTGGTTTTACTCCAAAAAGTTATTTTTGATGCAAAGAGTGTCAGTATTTTTAATGATTCTTTGTAAGTGTGTTAAGTTACTGTGTCTAGGAATAGTTTAATACCAATAATATGTCAAAATAGCACATTAAAATGTAATAATTTCCTGCAAATAGATTGCACAGTTTCTAACTTCAAAATTGTGTAAAGCAGTTTTAGTTTGGAATAGTAGGGTGGGGCACATTTGGACAAAGCCAGTCAAACTACGTTGGTCAGGTCATGAAGGAAGATGAAGCCTTTGTAGTCCGGTCAAAATAGGCATTCACCCTTGCGTAAATTCCCAAGAAGCTGAAAATTTACATGAACGTTAGGGATACCATTATAATAAAATTGTGAAAAGTTTCCATCGATCCCGTGTGTGCAAAAAATTGTATGCAAGGTCAAAGTTCGCAGAAATGGGTTTCTTGGATTTATTAGCGAAACGGTTAGCTTTATAATAAAAATAGTTCAGACAAGAATTGTAGATCATGCAATTCTCTACAAAAATTGTTGTTACACTTTTTTCCTAAGATTCACCATTTCTGAGAAAAAGCCATTCTAAAGCTGTATTCTCCATAATATCCATGACTACGCTGCCTATGTACATTATTGGGCGTATAATATAAGTAAAACTATTGGGTTGGTACATAATTATTGCGGCTTTTTCTTTAAAGATTGGCATTTTGTTTATTTGTTTTCATTAAAATAATCTTCTCTATTTAGCTAATAAAATGCGTGTCGAAAATCATGTCCATATTCGTCCATACCGTGAGTGCACCGGTATCCGGTCGTGTATGGGTATCCGTCCACCGAAGGTCGGTTATGGAAATATTTAATATTTAACATTTTTAAATGTTTAAAATTTATTAATTTGTTTCGATGCGTGACGCTAACATCATGCTTTGAATGTATTTCGTTAGAAGAGTAGGTTAGGATTGGAAATCAGTAGTTCAGATGGATACGAAAAAATGTAAGTAACAAACGTAATAAAATATGTTTAAATCGATGAATAATATATTGTAATATAAATTAAAATTATTGGAAGTGCTGAAAAAGACATTTTATTATTGTAAAATTACGTTATTCGGTACCGGCGCAGAGCGAAAACAGACGGTCGAATACTGACCCTTTTGATCCTTCACTTTAAAATTTTATTATTTAATTATTATGAATCCCTTTTAAAATTTTTTTATTTTTTTATTGGTGAAAAAGAGTCCATCATTGTATTATATTTACTCTTCTTTTTATATTTGGCCATGGTAATTAAATATTACATTTCCCGCTAAAAAAAATCTTACATGGACGGATACCGGTGCACTCACATTATGCTCTACCACTTCGAGAAAGAATGGAAGGCGGCACAGTCATTTCGCGATCTCAACGAACTTTTCGGCGAGGGAACGATCAGCAAAAGCCAAATTGAGAGATAGTTCGAAAAGTTCAAATCGGGCGATACAAACCTTACAGATGACGAAGGAAGAGGTCAACCATCTGATTTCGACGACCAGGCACTTTTGGCAGCCGTGGAAGAAGACGACGTTTTTGAAAAGAAGCCACGATTCATCTCCAGTGACGAGATTCTTCAGGAAAGATGCTTGCTCGTTTCGCTACAGCAAATCAGTGAAAATTCGTACATGTTCGGCTTTGTTGTGGTTGGAGAGTTCGTGGGGAACCCATACAGCCAATTTCCATACTTTTCCGAGCTTTTTGAGACGATGAATAATGGTCGAATGGTCCACATCAAAGTCGTCGGTCAGCATTCGTATTGCCAAGCTTTCGTCTTCTTCCACGGCTGCCAAAGGGCCTGGTCGTTGAAATTAGATGGTCGACCTCTTCCTTCTTCATCTGTAATGTTGTATCGCTTGATTTGAACTTTTTGAACCATCTTTCAACTCGGCTTTTGCTGATTGTTCCCTCGCCGAAAAGTTCGTTGAGATCGCGAAATGACTGTGCGCCTTCCATTTTTCTCGAAGTGGTAGAGCATAATATGACGAATATGGACATGATTTTCGTCACGAATTTTATTAATTAAATAAAAAAGATTATTTTAATGAAAAAAAATAAACAAAATGCCAATATTAATGTATTAGTCACGCAGACTAATAGTTTTACTTATATTATTCGTCCAATGATGTACATACGCAGCGTAGTCACGCATATTATGGAAAATACAACTTTAGAATGGCTTTTTCTCAGAAATGGTGAATCTTAGGAAAAAAGTATAAGGACAATTTTTGTGGAGAATTGCATGGTCTACAATTTTTGTCGGAACTGTTTTTATCATGAAACTAACCGTTTCGCTAATAAATCCAAAGAACCCATTTCTGCGAACTTTGACCTTGCATAAAATTTTTTGCACACACGGGATCGATGGGAACTTTTCACAATTTCATTATCATGGTATCCCTAACGTTCATGTAAATTTTCAGCTTCTTGGGAATTTATGCAAGGGTACCCCTATTTTTTTAGGCCAACTTGACCGGACTATTGAATATCTTATAAGTTTTTTGAGAAGAAGAGGCAACCGAGGATTTAATTTTCCAAATGTCGAAGACTCCGCAACTGTTAACAGAAAGGACATAATTGGCATATTACCAAAACCGTCGGAGAGAAAGGGAACTACCCGAGTTCAAGCATATGTCCAATTTGTAATTTTGTAAATTTAAAGCATTTGTCCTGTAACATTGCAAATTGTGCACGTTACAATGTGACGCAATCCCTCACGTCACGCCGCTGGTCCCGCCATCCCCAGAGCATTGCTTAGAGTAGAAGCGTAAATAGAGCGTCAATAATTCGTTTTGTTGTATTAGAACCGACTACCGTATCTAGACCCGTTAGACTAGAATAGACTACGAAGACGCCAGAGCTGGAGGACAAGGGGCTGCAACGAGCGCCAGATGCCGCGCGGCAAGATGCCTACGACTTCCCTGCCAGGCGCAGGACTGGGACTTGCAGACGAGCAGCGTACTTGGCGAGGAGCGTAACCTGTGTAGACAGGCACCCCGTTTCTTCGGCACGGATGGACCACTTGGGAGTTAGCGTCGCATCGAGATTCTCCGCGTGATCCCACAGGGGAATATTCCGGAGGAATCTTCAGAAGCTAACTCCGTATCGGGATCCTCCGCATGATCTCACAGGGGAATGTTCCGGAGGAATCTTCAGAAGCTAACTCCGTATCGGAATCCTCCGCGTGATCCCACAGGGGAATGTTCCGGAGGGATTCATCGAGTAGTCATCTGTGAGGGGATAATTCCAGAGCCATGAGGAAATCCAGTGAGCTGTGCGTGCATCCGAACCAACAAGGAAGACGATAGTGTCTTCGATTGGCGATCTACGGAGCGGGCGCGCAGCGGCGATCAGAGCGTTGCGCATGCAAATCAGCGGGGGAAGTCGATCACCAATTCGATCGCGCAAAGGGCTCCTAGAGTGGGGAAGGGCCCTCTCTCCACCTAGCGAGCCGAAGCGATCCCCGGACTCTTCCTCTTTCGTGCGGACTATAGTCCAGTAAAGATATCATTTTTCAAAAAAGTAATTTCCGGCAAGCTGGTTTTTTCAGGGTCGATGGAGGGGTGTCTCCCGAGTATCCAGCCAAAAAGTCACCCTCCGCACCCCTGGCAAAATGTTGCAAAAGGGGTGATATTTGTTGTTATTAATTTTTTTTTTGAAAATTTTTTTTCCAGCTTGTATATAATAATATTCTCTACAACTTTGCCTAATAAAATTTTTTGATAACTTTGATTTTTCACGGTTCAGCGCCCATTATAAAGTATGTTCCTATCCATGCAGAGCCGCACAGTTGCAGGGACCTTTAAAATTACTTCGGCCAGGCTTGGTCGGTACTCGAGTCATTTATACCGGTAGATAGAAGTTTAGTCGGTAGTTAGAGTCATATTGTGTTTTGGGATGGTTTTTTTTGGGTCACTTGTACTTAATAAAAATCTATAGCGTTATAATTTTCTCATAATTAATTTGTTTAATGTTGATATTACACCGAATCGAGAAGTTATTCACAATCGTAATCATGGTGTCACTCAATTTGGTAATCAAAGTGTAATCACACTGAAATCAATGAAGTCAGTGTAATCACTAATTATGAGTGATTATATTTTCTGTCGTTATGTTTCGGGAATTTTTTACAAGCAACATTTGCAATGAATTATTGCGAAGTTTTATGTGCTTATTTTTATCTAACATTTGTAAGCGAATTGGCAATTATTTATTTAAAAATGTGTCGACAGCAAATGCGACTTACGCTAGTGAAGTTCAAATGAGGGGAATTATATTGTTTTTACACTTTCCTTCGACATATGTATATTGAAATGATAACATGTCAAATTACTTTTCAATGTTAAATTAAACTACCTAAGAAGTTGGACCTGGATTCATTACAGACGTTTCTTGAAATAAATTTCCATAAATCGCTGTTATTTCTAATCGAATCACAATATCCTCTTTATATGTACTATGTGTAAAGAAAAAAGACTTGTGAATTATATTTTTTAACTAATATTGTTTCGATAAAAGATAGTCGGAATTCTGAATATCGGTTCTTACCGCTCAGTACCATCTCAATCCAAGTACCTTAGACCACCATATGTTGTACCTCGGGTCAGTAATACAACGAAGAAGAGATTTAATCAATTTACTTAAATATGTTTATTTATAAACACAAAACATTAGAAAAATACAAAAGGGGAATAGGTGCATAACATAACAAGTCGTCTATAACAAAATACGCCCATAGTTTTTATATTATTTTATATTATTGTACGTTTTTTCCACGATCCTGAGAAATCAGTAGCAATAACAGAAATTAGTGTCGAAATAATAAAACGTTTTAAAATAATATTACAAACAATAGCTAGTGGACATATTATAGATACCGAAAAATTCAGAGCATATGCGTTGGATACTGCACAAATATTTGTGGAAAAATATCCCTGGCATCTAATGCCACTAACCGTGCACAAGATTCTAATTCACGGGAATGTTTTCCCATATAATGGGCGGTGGACCGTCAAAAATCAAAATTAGGACAAAATTTTATTAGACAAAGTTTTAGAGAATATTATTATGTACATGCTGAAAAAAGAAAATTTTCAAAAAAAAAATTAATAACAACAAAAACCACCCCTTTTGCAACATTTTGCCAAGGGTGCGGAGGGTGACTTTTTGGCTGGATACTTGGGAGATACCCCTCTATCGACCCTGAAAAAACCAGCTTGCCGGAAATTATTTTTTTGCTCCCCTATAAAGAAGGTCTACTTTTACTGGACTACTAGCGACGCAGACGGATGAACCTACCAGCGTTGCGGATTCTTTCCGGTAAGGGGTCGTCCATTAATCAGGTGAGGTCCAAAGGGGGAGGGGGGTGTTCGGCAAAAATCATGAAATATCACCAGGGGGAGGGGGGGGGGGTTGTAGTGAGATATCATGTGTATTTCAAATAAATCAGAGGTTATGAGACAAAAATTGCAAATGGCCGTCCTATACATAAGACGCTGGACGCTAATGGGTTAACTTTAACCTGATTCTTGACGAATATTCTACTATAAATAGTGAATGAATAATTATCATAATCGCTACTGTTTTGAAAGAGAACATATCAAATTATTTTAAAAAATTTAACGAGAACCTTCGAGAGCAGTCACTGTCATGTCCGATTTCTACCGTATGTATCATCCCGAATTAAACAAGCAGAGATACCGACATTGTCGAAACTTTACCGACGGTCAAGAATTTTATAGTTAGAGTTGGCTTGAGAAGAGTGCGCTGTGTGTGCTGCGTGAGAGCGGAAAATGTCAAACGTCTGATTTCCCGATAGCTGTTAATTCAAGAGATCGAAGTGTTTCGTCTATTATTCAATACTTCGATTTCCCGAATTGACAGCTATCGGGAAATCAGACGTTTGACACTTTTCGCTCTCACGCAGCACACACAGCGCACTCTTCTCAAGCCAACTCTAACTATAAAATTCTGTACCGTCGGTAAAGTTTCGGCAATGTCGGTATATCTGCTTGTTTAATTCGGGATGATACATACGGTATACAGGGTGTCCGTAAAGTATGGAAACGGTTGAATATCTCGAAAAGTACGCTTCAGAACGGGAAACGAAAAAATATGTATCCGATATTTTTTTTAAAACTATCAAATGATATCAAGATTGATCCCACACCCCAACCCCTGTGGGTGGGGCAGGGGAAGCTTCAAAATCTTAAATAGGAACCCCCACTTTTGATTGCATATTCGCATTCCACATTAAAAACTACATAACTTTTATTTGAAACATTTTTTTCGATTCGTGGCAGATGGCGCTATAATCGACGAAATTCAATTTTTTCGGTTTTTGCAATTGAGAGTCGATTTATTCGATTCTGTAATAGAATTGCGATAGAAATTTACATTTGTTATTCTCATACTTGATATTTTTGTTAAAAATTTAATTTAGTTTTGCAAATTTGAAGTGCAGATGCGTTCTGTACCTGGAATTCCCCCGGCGGACGGTATATTCCGGGAATCGTAGCTATTCTTTCACTAGTAGTCCGTTTTAATGATATCCGTTAACCTGAGTACACGTAAACAGGTACCGCTAATTGCCGGGCCTTCCGGACCCTCGAACCTCGATGTATTCCGAAAGGGATTATCCTTGAGTAATTAGCTTATTTTCTCTAATGGAATTTAGTACGTCACGGGGAATTCCAGGTACAGAACGCATCTGCACTTCAAATTTTCAAAACTAAATTAAATTTTTGACAAAAATATCAAGTATGAGAATAGAAAATGTAAATTTCTATCGCAATTGTATTGCAGAATCGAATAAATCGACTCTCAATTGCAAAAACCGAAAAAATTGAATTTCGTCGATTATAGCGCCATCTGCCATGAATCGAAAAAAATGTTTCAAATAAAAGTTATGTAGTTTTTAATGTAGAATGCGAATATGCAATCAAAAGTGGGGGTTCCTATTTAAGATTTTGAAGCTTCCCCCTGCCCCACCCACAGGAGTTGGGGTGTGGGATCAATCTTGGTATCATTTGATAGTTTTTAAAAAAATACCGGATACGTATTTTTTCGTTTCCCGTTCTAAAGCGTACTTTTCGAGATATTCAACCGTTTCCATACTTTACGGACACCCTGTATATGACTGGAGTCGACCAACATCTCTCGAAGAGTCGGTGGCGTAATGCGAAAACGTTTCCTAGTCTCGAGGCATCTGGCATAGGATTTCCCAAAGATCGCAGGTTCAAATCCCGGTGGGGCACGGAAAAAAAGCGACACCTCTAGGCGGGTAAAGTCACTGTGTGCGTTCCCTTTTTGCAAAATCTACATACCGACAATTATTTTGAAAGCGCACCGCATGACTGCACAGTGCTGTTGTAGTGACGATCGCTGTGCAGTCACAGTAACCTCACTCGCCGTTGCCACTCCGTGTCGCCACTGTGACGTCCGCGGGGGCACGCACGATAAGGTCACTGTGATGTTTCCTAACTCCACCGCGTGACGGCACAGTGCACTCGTAGTGACGAAACTTGGCTATCGGGGTAGAGATGGCTTGATAAGAGTGCGCTGTGTGTACTGCGTGAGAGCGAAAAGTGTCAAACGTCTGATTTCCCGATAGCTGTCAATTCGGGAGATCGAAGTGTTTCATCTATTATTCAATACTTCGATCTCTCGAATTGACAGCTATCGAGAAATCAGACCTTTGACACTTTCCGCTCTCACGCAGTACACACAGCGCACTCTTCTCAAGCCACCTCTAACTATCAAATTTTCAACCGTCGGCAAACTGCCGAAAACAAATTTCAAGTTATCGGCCTTAGGTATCGGCGCTTGAGCGGTTTGGGCTCGGACATGCGGTATGTGTTCAGTAGTACATTGGTCAATTTGTTGAGACCTTGGAGTACTTGCATTTAAGCTTTGATTGTTTGATACAAATTCTTCAATACAGTATAGGTTTTCCTCGAGGTTTTCTTTTACAGTGCTTCGGTAGCGCTTGAGTTTCTCTGGGTCAAGACGTGTTTCGGGATATTTTTTACGGTCACATGGAAATATACCCGTTGAAAGAAAGCCTCGCACAATATTTTGTTGTGTTAGACCCTTTTCCCAAACTGAACACAACAAATTGCAAAATTCTGATTTACTTAATTTTTTATTTTTATTACTTCTCTGCCAGCGTCCTAAAGCTTCATTCCATCTTAACTTTAGGGGTCCGAAACAGTTTCTATCTAAGGGCTGCAGGACGCCAGTTGTATGTGGGGGAAGTTTCAATAAAACTATATTTTCGTCTACTGCTTTTTGAATAGTGGCTACATCCATATGACTTATATGTCCATCTAATACGACAAGTAATGGTCTTTGCTTGACTGTCGTACAAAATTTTACAAACCATTCGTTAAATATCTGACTCGTCATCCATCCTTTTTTAAACAAGCATACATTGTTCCTAAAAATAAGTTGTCTAGCTTTAGTTAACCTGCCTACCAGTCACTAGTTTAAAATACTTTACTAACCTTTTAAGACATTGTCGCCTTTCCAAGATGACCACAAGTGAGCCCCTTGGAAAATTATGAGTGGTGGCAGAACTTCCCCAGCTGCTGAAACGCAAGCCATCACTGTGGTGTTTTCTTCTTCAGAACCAGCGATTCGTCGATGGACTTTGTCACCTTTGCCAGCAACACCTCTTATTCTTCCTGAATCACTCGAAAAATAAGTTTCGTCTAAATTTCAGACAGAATTAGGGCTGCCTTCTAGATCATATTTTTTTAAAACGCTTTCAACGATGTCATACAAATTATATATAACAAATGTGTGGGTCACTGGTTGCTTTATAACGACATGCCTCCAGTTGCTCTAATCTCTTCAAACTTAGTCGGTTTCTCTTACAAAAAGCTACAAACCATTCCTTCCCTGGTTTAGAGTCTATGAAAACTGTTTTTATTTCATTTCGTTGCACATATTCTTGCACCACTTCCAGAACTTTGCGAGATAAGGCGAAACCCCACTTGGCTAATATATTTAATTTATTCGCGAGATCTTCTTCTACATGTTTAGGGAGTGCCGTTTTTCGACCTTGTACTTTTTTTTCGATGCCTCTCAATCTCCGACTTAATAGGCTTTTGTCAATTTTATATTTCTCTTGAGCCTTGCGCAATGAAATTTTATTCTCCCTGATATCTTGCAGTGCATTTTCTAAGTCGTCACTTGTAAAACTCTTAGGTGTGTGTTTTGATTTATATATTTCCCATTGTTCCTAAAATTATTTAAAGTAGGTACCGGGGCCACGGATTCTGTCACTGGTGACTTTTTAAAATGAAATTTTAAACGTACCAGCTAATGAACGATTAAATCTCATACTTTCATTAGCTACAGTGGCGCTTGCCCTGGTTAATGAAAGCATAATAATTAATTACACTGGTCAACAGTGATTTTGTCACACGAACTAGACCAGGTGATTCTTATAGATTTATGTGCGCTAAAAACGAATCTGACTCTCAAATTTGCGTATCACACACGTCAGGATTTTGAAATACTTGAGGTTAAATATACGAAAACGGGCGACTTTGGCCATATTCACGGGCCTATTACAATGAAACTAAAAATGTTTTCTTAATTGCACTGACAGCATTTGAAAGTGTCGTTTTTGAACTTTTCAATACATTACTTGATTGTTCCTAAACGATTTTATGAAGCCAAATTTCAGTACGACAAGTCGATCATGTAGGTCTACCGCACCGCGCGCCTAAATGTATCAACGGACTTAATTTTCTTGTGAAATGTTATTCTATTTTTCCAAAATACGTATGTATATATACAGTTGGGACCTCAAAATTTGTTTATATTTAAAATTATATCGTGTATTAATATACATATGTAGAATTGCAGTTGTCATGGAATAAATGTTTTGTGGGTGACAGTACGACGCCAGTAAAATAGAAGTGTACCGGGTCGAAGAGTCAAGCATGTGAATGCGAGTGTTTATTCGAGAGTATTGGGTGACTGCATAGTGCGTTTTAAGGCGTGGAAGCGTGATTTCGAATGTTTATGCGAGGGTAGGTATTGGGTGACTGCGCGGTGGACCTAACTATACACTTGTCGTACTGAAATTTGCGTTTAGGAACAATCAAGTAATGTATTGAAAAGTTCAAAAACGACACTTTCAAATACTGTAAGTGCAATTAAGAAAAATTTTTTAGTTTCATTGTAATATACCCGTGAATATGGCCAAAATCGCCCATTTTCTTATATTTAACCTCAAGTATTTCAAAATCCTGACGTGATACGCAAATTTGAGAGTCAGATTCGTTTTTAGCACACATCAATCTATAAGGATCACCTGGTCTGGTTCGTGTGACAGAAAAAAAATGTAATTTTGTTGACCAGTGTTATTCATCTTTTGGTATGTTTAAATATGACATTTTGAAAAGTCATCAGCGACAGAATCCGTGAGCACGGGTGTAGGTACCTATGAATAACTGTCTCATATTTAACCTCAAAGCTGTTTCAATACGCACTGTCTCATTTTTACCCCAAAACATGTCTCATTTTTACACCTTACCTGTTTGCGTCCTTCAATTTATATATATTGAAATATATCGACATTCGTTCGTAAAATGGCACTCAAAAGCCATTAAAGAATCTCTAGGAACAAAATGCACAAGTTTTACTTTCTGTTCACATTAATGCGGTAAGGAAATTTATTAGGACCGTTATGGAAAGTTTTAGAGGTTATAAATCGGAATGTTTGAATAGCTACTGTACCGATCTGTTAAAAGTTTCCTGTAGTCAAAATCTGTAGCGGATATGTAGGTAAGGTTTGTTACTTCACTATGGTAATGCAATTATTTCAGAAATTCAGCAACAGAGGACAGCAGATGATATCTCATTTTTACTCCAAAGATTTGGGTGTCTCATTTTTAGCCCCCTTCACCCTACTAAAATGCCGAGAAAAATGCCATTATTACATAAATGTAATGTAGTGTTATCTTTTTCAATCATTATTTTTTTCAATCAATTACTGTTGGGTTCCTGGTAAAATTATTTTCGTTCAAGATTCAACTAACTTTGCATTTTTATTTTTGCCTGTCCGGAAGGGACAATTTATTACTTTATGGCTCTTTCTCGAAAGTACAGAAAAAAGGGGAAAAACGTTCTTACCGGGTTTTCGAGTGAGTTTTTTCCGAACATGTGATAACCAGACAGTCGAGGTGATGACTCATGGGGTGGCCGCCACACTCATCTCCAGGTATAGGTACATGTAGTCGCCAATCGTCTATTTTTTAATTCTTCTTGGAGTCTTTGCGTTGTTTAGGTTACTGTTATATAAAATCTGGACACTCTTATTCCAGCAACATACAAGTTTTTGGAAATCTATAATATTGTATTTGTTGTAATATTGTTGTAATATTTGTAAAGATTGTTATTGTATTCATTGTTTTATAATAAAGTTTTTTTACACCGCCAATTTGTTAATGATTTTTTATCGCTCTCTAAAAAATGTAATTTTTCTGTTTGTTTGCTGTGGTATTTTTATAGAATAGATAAAATTTATCGAATAATTATCACTAACATATTATTATTCTGATAGAAATATTAATATTTCCCCATCCATATATTTAATTGAAAATATTTGAAAAATCTTTCTCACATTTTAATATTTTATATTTAATTTAAAGTAATTAAAAGTTTACTGCCAGTACCTACTCCATCGTAGTCGCTTTTTCTCGGCATTTTAGTAGAGTTATCTTTTTCAATCGTACGAGGAAGCAGCATGTACGTACTCTCTCTCATCTAACCGTCGCGTCGCGCCCACTTCCTACGTTGCGTCCTATACGCCTGTTGCGCATCGGTGGTGGCGCCGCCTTACTCGCCTGGTGAGCAAAAAGTGCCGTACTGGGTTACATGACACGGGGGTGAACGACTATACATGTGGTCACATGTACACTTAGGTTTGCCTGTATAAGCACAAGCCGGAAGGCCTGATTGGTTGACAGTGTAACCCATTTGTGCCAATTTTGGCCACTACGCGGCGCTTTCGGCGCACTTTCGAGATACGCAACAGGCGTATAGCAAATTTGCCTGTAGTACGCGCATCTTGGCTAGCTCCGATAAACTTCAAAGCCTTACAACCGTGATTCATGACCGATTTTTTACAGGTAGGGTTATACCATCGTGTTTGCAATAAAATTATCTTTATTTTCATATATAGTTTAATTGGTAAGCAGATCGGTGCAAATTGCTCATATCAGCTCACCTGTTTATATAGTTTTAAGGGTAGTCTTGAGCATATTTTATTAGCCTACCCATTCGCGATATATTCATTGACGTATTATGTTTGATAAAAAATACTTTTCATCCGGTAAGCAGATCGGTGAAGAACGTCTCTAGTTCAGATCTTATACTATCTGGAGATTCCTGAGACGAATTGAGCTCGTTACCGATTACGAAAATAGTGCGCGTGCCTGTAGTGTGGTATTATCGTTGTGAAACATTTCGTACGCTCGAGTCTCGACTCTCGACTCTCTACTCTCTGCTATCTACTACCGATTCTCGAATACCGTTAAGCCGGTCCCAGACAATGCGTGCATCCGGCGAATATTCGCCATTCGTGATCCTTCGCGTAGTGTGTGGGAGCTCTACTGCGCCAAGCATTCGGCATTCGCCCGCTATTCGCGGTCTTGTCGGTAAAACGACGCGTAGTAAAGGATGACGAAGTAACCCAACACTTTCGTGCGTTGAAATGGGTGTAGAAAAACTTATGAACCCGTGCCCTTCCGTGCGCACCCCGAATGCCTACACCGATATGGGATCCCAAACATGTTGACCACAAAAACAGAAACAAAGTGGCTGATGCCTGGAAGGAGTTGGAATCATCATTTTCTAGCAGCAACGTAACTGCCGCAGATTTAAAAAAGAAGAAAGACTCACCAATGGCGATATTCCGTCAGCTTTTAAGTAAGGTTAACCCTTTGTTGCTCACGTGGGGTGTAGGCTACACCCCAGCCTCCTTTTTTTGCATGCCACGCCTAGAGTTTTTTTTTTCAAGGTTTGCACTTTTAGTACCTTTCGGGAACATTTCATTAAAGAATTTGGCACCAAAAGCGCAGGACAAAACCGATTTATCTCTTTGATAGAACGCTGCAAAGAGTTAAATAGTGATTTTTTTAACAGTCTGTATTAATTCAATATTTAATATTTTTCTATAAAACTTGTTCCAATTTGTTAATTGGTACTTTGTTAATAAAACGAGAGTACGACAACTATCCTCAGTCTATTATTTATACTATTTTTTTGAAAACCGAGACCTCATATACCGAGACTTCGAGTTTTGTTTTCAATTAGAAAATTACAAAATTTATTTTTTTTAAATGTTGAGATCATTAGGCAATATCTCAAGCTTTAAAATAAAAAAAAGTATTAAAAAATTTCAATTTTTCACTAAGAAAACGTTAATCTTTAACTGGGGTGTAGGGTACACCCCAGGTGAGCTTTAATGTTTCAAAAACCCACGTGAGTAACGAAGGGTTCAATCCAGCAGCTCTGGTGCTGGGGCAGAAGACATTTACAAACCAAACTGGTTTGCCTTTGAAACTATGCAGAAGTTTCTCAAACCTATATATACTCCAGGAGAAATTATGAACTCAGAGGTAAATATTTTATAATTTTTCCAATTTCTCCACTCCAAATAAATCATGGCAATACATCGACAAAGATTTTTAAGACTATATTTTAAAATGTTTAAATGATGCTTCGAATTATTGGAGAGTTGTGCATAAAATTTAGATACTCCAGTAATATTTCTAAAAATCTGAAAGATCCAACTATTCATTTCTCAACAGTCCAGTCATCTGATTGCGGTAATGTTGATTATAAATAGTATTTCTATAAATATTGTATAACTTAGTTTTTTGTACATTTGTAAACAAAATAGAATATCATTGGAGTCAGGGATGGGCGTCATAAGAAAAATTAATAATTGAATGACTAATAGTTAAGATTAAATTTTCATTTATCATTCAAATAATTTTGAATAACGAATAAATTTTCATTCATCATTCCATCATTCTTACTTGGTTGTTTCACTGGGTAGACGACCAAGGTAATTACGAAGTTCTTCCGACAGTTTATCGTGACCAGGTGCACCAGATCGACGATCACGGGAAATGACAGATTTTCCCTGCAGTTTTTCGTGTCTAGGTGCACCAGGTCAGTGAGCGCGATAGTCCGACATATGGATCATTTTATATTATAATATATACTGAAAGAATCTACATCTCTCGTAATCAAGGGTTTCCGTGAAAATTGCGGTTATATGCTTTTTTTCCTAGAGGAATGTGAATTATATCCGTATATTTTTCTAGACGAAAAATACGATGTTCCTTTGTGTACGTAATACGAGACGGTACGTAATACGAGACGCCGTGAGGCCCCTGAAATGGGAGAGCGGTATCGAACCCGAACGTTCGTGCATTTGCCGAAAGCACGAACATTTTCCTTATATTGTAGCGTGTGGGAGGGTAGGCGAAGGCGTAGTACGATCTCCGAATGTTCGCGCATTCGCCGAATGCACGCATTGTCTGGGACCGGCTTTTAGTTCTAGTGATTCTCTTTGTTCCGAGTGCGCCCGGTCAAACTTCACGACCTGTGCGATCTTTCGTTGTACGCTCGGCATAGGGATAGTCGGTGCGTCGTAACTTTCTCGAATAACGGCTATCGGATTCGAACTCGATCACTACCTGCTATCTCCGTACGTTTCTTCGCGTGTTCGGATTTGAACTCGATCACTACCTGCTATCTCCGTACGTATCTCCGCGCGCGCGCGCGCGCGCGTGTCCGGATTTAAACTCGATCACTACCTGCTATCTCCGAGCGTATCTCCGTGTATTACCTTCGGTGTTAGCTTCGCGCGTGACTTCGGTGTTATCTTCGTGTACCGTCTTCGTGCGATTATTGAATATCTGTGCTATCCGTGCCGAGGTTATTTCATACCGATCTTTGTTGCGCTATTTAGGATATTTATCGTCCCTCGTAAGGGCTTTCGTTGATTGATTCGCGCTGATAGCCACGGTATATTAGTGGTAAGAATTGTTACCGAAAGCCGACCCATCCATATTATATCGCGTGAATTATTCTCTAAATAAATCTTAAGTGTTATTTCTTTGTTATAAGCCGCCTCAAATTCATTTCTTTGTCTCACGACCCCGCCCCTCTCCATCGCCGATACGGGGCTGAGCTAGCGGAGTTCCGTTTCCGGTTCACGTGATCTACCTATTACCTATTATGAATATCTTTGGTGTCTCGGGACACCTGGCGTCCAACATATCTTTATCTGCTACCTTGCCCGAGCTGGGCCAGTTAGAGAGCGTGCCGAAGTGTGCGACTACCCGGTAGCGCCGGGTAGCGTCGTTACAGTCCATTTACTGGTAGAAATATAAGTTTAAGTTCGATTATTATTGATGTGTAAACATCTTTAGGCTCGCTTGGGAGTGATTTTATGGAAGTGGTGGGGGAACTGTTAACAACATTAGTGTGTGTCCGTGTGTGAGCTCGGTGCAGGATTTATCTTCGGCCGGGCTTGGTCGGTATTCATACCGGTACAAGTCGAGTCGGTAGTTACAGTCGGTGTCAATTCGAGAGATCAGAGTGTCTAACCTCGAAATCGTGAATTTCATAATAACGGTGAGTACTTTCCATTCTTCACAAAATCACAATTCCGAGGTCAGATGCTTCTATCTCCAGAACGTAAAACTTTCTACTGTTTTCAGTATATAACAACGCTTTCGTTACAATTTCTAATATAACTAGATAACAATTTGTGACTTCTATAACCTAGTATACCTACAATGGAATCACATGCCGCTGGTAAGTGTAAATGTACGGAATACTTTTAACCTTTTGTATACATATTTCATTTGTACACGACAATCATTTAATTCCTACTTTTCAACGGTTTCAATTAATTAGTGATTACCTATACCGCATGGCCCGTAAGAAACGCAACAAGCGACGGTTAGGTACCTCCGGCAATATTTGCCGACGGTGTTCGAGTCTTCTACATGTCGGTACAGAAAAAAGGAGAAACGAGAGGCCCCGATAGCAAAGTGGCACCACAGTGACTGCACCCTGCTTTCACGCGGTGCATTCGAGTGCATGCACTGGGGTGTCCATCTGTCTGTCCACCGTGGAGCCACACTGCAGTAACGCAGTGTAAGTACGATGGTAAAAGTAGAATTTTGCAAAAAGGGGGCGATAAAGTAGGATTTCCCGCCTGCCTTATTCGCCTACTAGGTAGAGTGTCGGTTTTTTTTTCTCAAACCCGACCCGGCCAGGACTCGAACCTGCATTCCTTAGAAGACTGGGAACGCTTCTCGCATTCTACCAATTGCGCCATCGACTCTTTGTGGTGGAAGTCGACTAAGAGAGTTATACATATAATATATCGATACCTGAAAGCAACAGTACTGTAACTAGTGAGATAAACCCGAAAGCTGATTTCGAGCTATGTCAAACGTAAACTAAAACCGGCCTTTATACAATGCAACACTGAGATATCTCGGCAAAAATATTTAAATAAATATTTAATTTAAATATTTTTGCCAAGATATCTCAGTGTTGCATTGTATAAAGGCCGGTTTATATGTATTGGATTATGGAATTTTGGCAAGGAATTGATTAAAGATAAATTCAACGTTGTGTGTGTGTGAGTGGGAATTTTAGATATTATATTTGGATGCCTTCGCAGCTTCACTGCCAGAGAAGAACTAAGGCTCACAAAGCAGACTCCTTGTCCCTTCTATTTCTTCTCGAGGGTTTCATACGTCACTTGTATATATTTTAAGTAAGATAGTGCACGCGTGGGTTCTTAGGGAGAGATAAACATATACATCCTCATCTCACCCTCTAAACTTATAACCACTACTCTATAGCACATACAGAGTCTTTGTCTTATTCAAAATAGTTTAATTAAATTAACTTATTTTGTATATATATCAATAATATGTATATAAATTAAATATAAATATAATAATTTGATACTTTCTTTTTCAAAACAGTAGCGATTATGATAATTAATTATTCATTATTTATGGAATAATTCAGTACAATTTGCACTGTTTGAAACATTATTATAATATCAATTTTGTTATTTTCTAATTTAAAAATTCTTCTATCGGGGTGTGAAATCAATTAATTGTAAATTTACAACCGCGCACATACGCAGATCAAAATTTGCAACTAGTCACAAATTTATTTCTGGGAACAAACCTATTATTATATCAATTTTGTTATTTTCTAATTTAACACATTCGCTGCCACTTTTAGATTGATTGCATCGCGCTCAGTGCCGGTAACAGACTGAATAATAATGTAATTATGTGCACGACAATGTGTCTCCGATCGGAGCCGGCGGCACAGGCGCAAAGTGTCGACTGGCTCCGATCGGAGCCGGCGGCAGCAAACGTGTTAAAAATTTTGTGAATTAAGACAATGTGTTTTGTGACTTAAGACAATGAATTGACCGACATTCATGGTCGATAAATTTACGAAGTGTGCACGTCGAAAAGGCACCGTGACTGCACTGAGTGTAACCACTGTGTCTTTACGCTGTGAACTACTCAGTGTGTTCACTGTGTAGCCACGGTGCTTTTAGTTTGTGTACGCCACGCGATCATGCCACGGTGAGACCACAGTGGTGCCACTACGTGGCAGCACTGCGTGCGGCTAGCGTGTAAATCCACGCTTTGTTATCGGGGGGTCTTGACATTTACCTTCGGCCGGGCTTGGTCGGTATTTAGGTATACCGGTACAAGTCGAGTCGGTAATTAGAGTCGGTGTCAATTCGAGAGATCGGAGCGCCTAACCTCGAAATCGTGAATTTCAGAATAACGGTGAGTACTTTCCATTCTTCACAACATCACCATTCCGATGATAGACGCTTCTATCTCCAGAACGTACATCTTTATACTGTTTTCAGTGTATAACAACGGTTGCACTACGATTTCTAATAAAACGAGATACCAATTCGTGACTTCCATAACCTATACCTACAATGGAGTCACATGCCGCTGGTAAGTGTAAATATACGGAATACTTTTATCCTTCTGTATACATATTTCATTAGTACACGACAATCATTTATTTACTAATCTGTAGTTTTAACTGTTTCAATTACTTACTGATTAATATTTTACAGACATTGCGAGAAAGAGGAAGGCAAACTATATGTCGAAATACAGAAACTAAAAACGAGTTAGTCATTCTAACTTGCAATAGATGTGTAAACATATGGCAGAACAATGTTGCGTGGAAGTCATGTGGGTGTATTCGGTTACAGACAGTTATTAAAAAACTAAAAACGAGTTAGTCATTCTAACTTGCAATAGATGTGTAAACATATGGCAGAACAATGTTGAGTGGAAGTCATGTGGGTGTAATCGGATACAGACAATTATTAAAAAACTAAAAACGAGTTAGTCATTCTAACTTGCAATAGATGTGTAAACATATGGCAGAACAATATTGCGTGGAAGTCATATGGGTGTATTCGGTTACAGACAATTATTAAAAAATTAAAAAACAATGCTGCGTGGAAGTCATGTGGGTGTATTCGGTTACAGACAATTATTTAAAAAATGATCGTCTTTTTCTAATAACTTCATTTAACCGAATATACCCACATCACTTCCACGCAACATTGTTCTGCCAGATGTTAAAACACATCAATTAGATATCTCTTCCTTGCAATCACATACTGTTTCACATGGTTCGAAAGAAGAGATATCTAATTGATGTGTTAACATCTGGCAGAACAATGTTGCGTGGAAGTGATGTGGGTATATTCGGTTAAATGAAGTTATTAGAAAAAGACGATCATTTTTTTAATAATTGTGTCTGTAACCGAATACACCCACACGACTTCCACGCAGCATTGTTTTTAATTTTTTAATAATTGTCTGTAACCGAATACACCCATATGTTTTTTTTAATTGTGCATGTCTAAATGTGCCCCGTATATGGGGCACATTTGGACGATGCAATATTTGAATAAAATCAAGAGACACGGTAGTGTCTCGCGGCATGTTCGTTTAAGTGTTTCCGTTCATAAAATGGGCGCACCCGTGTCTCTTTACACCACAAATGTCTGCCCCCTCCGCCCCTCAATTTTTATATCGAATTTTCTCAATAAATATATGGTTATAACCAAAACTATGTTTAGTTACAGCATATAAATTGATTATTCTCTATTGATAGAGACCAGAATAAATTTTATAAGTTACATATTAATAGAGATTTAGCCTTAGTAACGCGAAGCCACGCCCCTCGCGCCTAAAAGTTGAGAATTTTATTTCTCGGCCAATATACAGGGTGGACCATGTTAAACGTCATTTTCTTGGTATGTGATAGAACAACAACAAAAAAGTAGACTCTTTCATAAGAAAATTTTTTTCAAAAATGTTTCCTAACAAAGATACAGGGTGTCAAAGTTTCGAAAAAAATGGTTTTTTCATCATAACTTCTAAACTACTTGATCGATTTCCATGAAATTTCGCACACAGGCTAATGTAGAATAGCTCTAAGCAATAATGAAGTAATTTTTAAAAATTCTCCAGTGGCGTAGATACTAGGGGCCGGTACCCCCCTTTCCCCCTCCCAATCTTCGGCGCCACTGGATATTTTGCAAAGAAAATTTAACTATTGGATTCCCCGTTTAATTTAGAGAAAAAAATCACCCTTGCAAATTTTTGATTTATGGCTTCGTTTTTGAGACATTTATTTTGATTTATGGGGTTGCGAGCAGGCCAAAGCTAGGTTGAACTCCATTAATTGTGATATGTAATAGAGCAACAACAAATAATAGATTCTCATGAGAAAATTTTTTTCAAAAATGTTTCCTAATAAAGATATAGGGTGTCAAAGTTTCGAAAAAAAATGGTTTTCTCATCATAACTTGATACTTGAAACATAAACTACTTGATCGATTTCCATGAAATTTCGCACACAGGCTAATGTCCTACAGCTCTAACAAGGGGACCCTTCGAAAGTCGGAGCACCGATTGTAATGAATTTTTTTTTATAAATAAAGGGAAGTCCCCTGAGTAACGCTCATACTTTACTTTTGTCCAATGCGCCTTTGTTTATTTAAAAAAAAAGAAATTGTTTTGACGCGTAAAGTGTGTACTGTAATGTAATACTCGGTATCCAAGATAACGGCGTGGCGCAGTCGGCTAAGGCATAGACTCACCACGCGGGCGTCCCGCGTTCGATTCCCGTGCATGCACTATCTTTTTTTTTTGCCAATTTCGAACTTTTTCACTTTTTTTATTATTCAAAACTATTGCTACTAATCTTTAGAAGTAAAATAAATCTAGGTAAGGCTAAAAAACTGTTACCAAAATTTCACTAATTGCCTTCGAATGACACTTACCTGGTGTTGACGTCACGAGTGAATTACCACCAAATTTAATGAATGTTTCGTAGGAAAATGAGTAATTTGCACTTACCCGACATTGACGTCATTTAATGTGAAGCATAGAAATTGTCACCAAAACTTCACTAATTTGCCTTCGAATGATTAGTAACAATCGTTCAAAATATAGTTTTAAATGCAAAAAAATTTTTTATTCACGTTACCTAGATTTATTTTACTTCTAAAGATTAGTAGCAATAGTTTGAATAATAAAAAAAGTGAAAAAGTTCGAAATTGGCAAAAAAAAAAGAGTGCATGCACGGGAATCGAACGCGGGACGCCCGCGTGGTAAGTCTATGCCTTAGCCGACTGCGCCACGCCGTTATCTTGGATACCGAGTATTACATTACAGTACACACTTTACGCGTCAAAACAATTTCTTTTTTTTTAAATAAACAAAGGCGCATTGGACAAAAGTAAAGTATGAGCGTTACTCAGGGGACTTCCCTTTATTTATAAAAAAAAATTCATTACAATCGGTGCTCCGACTTTCGAAGGGTCCCCTTGTAAGTAATAATTAAATAATTTTAAAAAATTCTCCAGTGGCGTAGATACTGGGGGCCGGTACCCCCCTTTCCCCCTTCCCAATCTTCGGCGCCACTGGATATTTTGCAAAGAAAATTTAATTATTGGATTCCCCGTTTAATTTAAAGAAAAAAATCACTCTTGCAAATTTTTGATTTGTAACTTCGTTTTTGAGATTTTTTTCTTTAAATTAAACGGGGAATCCAATAATTAAATTTTCTTTGCAAAATATCCAGTGGCGCCGAAGATTGGGAAGGGGGAAAGGGGGGTACCGGTCCCCAGTATCTACGCCACTGGAGAATTTTTTAAAATTATTTAATTATTACTTAGTGCTGTACGACATTAGCCTGTGTCCGAAATTTCATGGAAATCGATCCAGTGGCTTAGAAGTTATGATGAGAAAACCATTTTTTTCGAAACTTTGACACCCTATATCTTTGTCAGGAAACATTTTTGAAAAAAATTTTCTCACGAGAATCTATTTTTTGTTGTTGCTCTATCACATATCACAATTAATGGAGTTCAACCTAGCTTTGGCCTGCTCGCAACCCTATAAATTAAAATAAATATCTCAAAAACGAAGCCATCAATCAAAAATTTGCAAGGGTGATTTTTTTCTCTAAATTAAACGGGGAATCCAATAGTTAAATTTTCTTTACAATATATCCAGTGGCGCCGAAGACTGGGAGGGGGAAATTGGAGCACCGGCCCCTAGTATCTACGCCACTGGAGAATTTTTAAAAATTATTCAATTATTGCTTAGAGCTGTTCTACATTAGCCTGTGTGCGAAATTTCATAGAAATCGAT
Source organism: Xiphydria camelus (assembly GCA_963678675.1). Lineage (NCBI taxonomy): Eukaryota > Metazoa > Arthropoda > Insecta > Hymenoptera > Xiphydriidae > Xiphydria > Xiphydria camelus. The sequence goes on from OY783196.1 coordinate 12,979,032, forward strand.
CAAGTAGTTTAGAAGTTATGATCAGAGAACCATTTTTTTTCCGAAACTTTGACACCCTGTATCTTTGTTAGGAAACATTTTTGAAAAAAATTTTCTTATGAGTCTACTTTTTGTTGTTGTTCTATCACATATCAAAAAAATGACGTTTAATCTGGTCCACCCTGTATATATCGTCGCTGTTACTGCAATGGGTCGTATGTCGGAAAATTGCCATTTTCTGTTTAAGACGTTTTACGAACCAGAACTAGGGCTGCTACCATACTGCAAAACCTCGTATCCCAATCATAAGGGATAATATCCCTTATGATTGAGATACGAGGCCCTCTGCAGTATGGTAGTAGCCTTGGTTTTGGTTCGTAAAATGTCTTAAGCAGAGGGTTGTGATTTTTTGACATTCGACCTATTGCAGTAACAGCGACGATATGTCAACATGTCACAATAATTACGGCTTTCATCGTCGACTGTTCGGCGATGATCGGAAATGCGTACACAAATGCGACCACACGCATACGCCATCAGATGTATGTGAGAGAATACATATGTATGACTTCAAATGCCTGTATCTCCTTTCCTAATTACTTTAAAAATATTTTTTCTTTTTCCTTGAATTCAGAAAATTATAGCGAGCATTTCCATTACTGCAATTATTTCCATGCAATAACATATATTATGGTTTCATGCCGATTATATATGTTCAATTACTCGTTTCATATGGTGACATTAAAAAAAAGAAGGAAATGACATGACTCTATATTATCGACTATCGGATTATTTAATACCCAAGATAGCCAAGCGTGACTTTCATCCGAGCGTCACGCGGTGGCAGCACGTCTTGTTGGCACGGGAACCTCACTGTGCCGCCACCGCGTGATTGTCACCGAGTGACGTTACTCATACGTTACTGGGATGCCACGGAGTGACTGTCACTGGGTGAAAAATTCCAAATGACCGTCCTATACATAAGACGCTGGGCGCTAATGGGTTAACTTTAACATGATTCTTGACGAATATTCTACTATAAATAGTGAATGAATAATTATCATAATCGCTACTGTTTTGAAAAAGAACATATCAAATTATTTTTAAAAATTTAACGAGAACCTTCGAGAGCAGTCACTGTCATGTCCGGTTTCTATATATGACTGGAGTTGACCAACATCTCTCGAAGAGTCGGTGGCGTAATGCGAAAACGTTTCCCAGTCTCCAGGCATCTGGCATAGGATATCCCAAAGATCGCAGGTTCAAATCCCGGTGGGGCACGGAAAAAAAGCGACACCTCTAGGCGGGTAAAGTCACTGTGTGCATTCCCTTTTTGCAAAATCTACATACCGACAATTATTTTGAAAGCGCACCGCGTGACTGTACAGTGCTGTTGTAGTGACGATCGCTGTGCAGTCACAGTAACCTCACTCGCCGTTGCCACTCCGTGTCGCCACCGTGACGTCCGCGGGGGCACGCACGATAAGGTCACTGTGATGTTTCCTAACTCCACCGCGTGACGGCACAGTGCGCTCGTAGTGACAAAACTTGGCTATCGGGGACCGTATGTCCACGGGCAAACCGATCAAAGTTATACCTATGGCCGATACCTTCCCCGATAGCCAGGTGGCTCCACAGTGGTGGCACTGTGGGACCACGCGGTGACTTTGAGAAACATCACAGTGATGTCTTGGTGCGTGCCCACTGGGGTACCACTGTGGCATCACGCAGTGTAAGCACTGAGTGAGGTTACGGTGACCTCACAGTGGATAAAGTAGGAGGTGTACCAATGAACAGGAAATTCACTCAGTGATGCCACCGTGGGAACACTGTGACGCTAAGAAATGAACGTACCTAACTTGTTTTTCTACTCATAAAAGTTGTTAATAAATTACTCATTTTTACTTTATAAAACAAGAAAAGATTTATTTATTTCATACATACATATACGTACAACGCAAGTGAATGAATATATATAGTATATAGGCAACATATTTTGAAAAATGAATATTACAATAATGAAACATTTAGGACATTTAAAATAAGTACATTTTCGATGAATACTTCGATGAAGTCAGTCCAAACGCTGATTTTCCATCCTTGTATCTGAAAAAAAATAATTTTTTTTCTCCTTTACAAACAATCAATTTCCAATACAGACAATTAGGAATACGGACAAATAGGACTGTCACGATAGTGAAAAATAACATAAAACTGTAATAACTTTAAATAGAAAAAATAGTTTTAAACAAAACTTGTAGAGAATTAGAGAAAACTTTAGGATCTTTCTTTAAAGTTTTTAAGTAAACAGTCTAAAAAGAAAAATATAAATAAGTAGGGGAAAGTCTCACCATTTGTCTTCTTGATTCTTCGACCTTCCTATCCTCAGATGTACTCGCTTCTCGATGAAGTCAGTCGAAACGCTGATTTTCCATCCTTGTATCTAAAAAAAAAATAATTTTTTTCCTCCTTTACAAACAATCAATTTCCAATACAGACAATTAGGAATACGGATAAATAGGACTGTCACGATAGTGAAAAATAACATAAAACTTTAATAACTTTAAATAGAAAAAATAGTTTTAAACAAAACTTGTAGAGAATTAGAGAAAACTTTAGGATCTTTCTTTAAAGTTTTTAAGTAAACAGTATAAAAAGAAAAATATAAATAAGTAGGGGAAAGTCTCACCATTTGTCTTCTTGATTCTTCGACCTCCCTATCCTCAGATGTACTCGCTTCTCGATGAAGTCAGTCGAAACGCTGATTTTTCATCCTTGTATCTAAAAAATAATAATTTTTTTTCTCCTTTACAAACAATCAATTTCCAATACAGACAATTAGGAATACGGACAAATAGGACTGTCACGATAGTGAAAAATAACATAAAACTTTAATAACTTTAAATAGAAAAAATAGTTTTAAACAAAACTTGTAGAGAATTAGAGAAAACTTTAGGATCTTTCTTTAAAGTTTTTAAGTAAACAGTATAAAAAGAAAAATATAAATAAGTAGGGAAAAGTCTCACCATTTAGCTTCTTGATTCTTCGACCTTGCTCTCGTCAGATGCACTCGCCTCTCGATGACGTTTTTTTGGTGCTCTCTCCATACGGTCGCCTCACTTTTGCCAAGTCGAAGGAGATAGGGAAGGTTGTGATGTAGCTCATAGTATGCGGGCGGCTGATATAACACGGAAGGTAGTAACACAGTGTGCCTCAACGTCGAGTATTACTTTTTCTGTAGTCCAGTCAATAGGAAGTTTTACCCTAAAAAAATTCAGGGAGTTTCGAAATGTTGTAGTTTAGCTCAGTTTTACATTCTCAAGAAGATACTACATTTTTAGGATTGTAGCGATGATAACAACGCCGCCACAGTAACAAAATAGCATCCAAATCCGGATTCATAACGTTTCTATAATCAATTATACTCGTTTCCACACCACCGTGGGGTAGAGTATACGGCGCGTTTTTTTTATTGTGGTTTCCCCAGTAGGCCTATTCCACAACTGCCAATATTTAACAGTACATTCTGAATTTAAAATATATCCATACAATTTCACAATACTGGAAAATAATTTTAAACTTTCATTATTTTTAATAGGAAAAATAGTTTTAAACAAAACTTGTAGAGAATTGGAGAAAACCGTAGGATCTTTCTTTGAAGTTTTTAAGTAAATACACAATTGAAAGAAAAATATTTTTGGTGCTCTCCCTAGTGCAATTGGGGGTAGGATTTCCAGATCATCACGATCGTTATTTCCGTTCTTGGTTTCGAGCCTTTCTTGTTCCTTCACCTTCCTCTTACGGCGACATTCTTTCACACAGCTCTGAAAACTTTAAGCTAGGAATGCACTACACTCTACACGAATCGACTCGACATGACACGACGCTTTTCTGATCGTATGATTTTCTATGTATTTAAAATGTGGCGTAGAAATCCACTAGGCTCGACACGACTCTACTCGACTCGACTCGACTCGACTCGACACAATTTTCTGGCTGGCCAGAAATTTGTCGCGTCGAGTCTCGCACTTTTACATCAATTTCTCAGAGGAATGGAGGAGGATCTCATTAATCAAGTTAGACCATATGAGATGCTGTACAATATACATAGTTTAAAATATAGAGACCAAAATATCCGCAACGAAGCTTGAGAAGAAATCACAAAAGCCTTGAATAGACCAGGTCAACATAAATAGGTATATAGTAAATTTGTATCTGTGTATCGATGTTACAGAGAAGCAATAAGTGGAAAAATTATAGAGCCATATACGATGTATCCTTGTACGTTAAAATTCAAAAGAACGAAGCACTACCATTGTGTCGAGTAGCATCGAGTCGTGTCGCGTCGATTCCAGTGGATTCACCGCGCAAATTATTGTCACCGTGTCATATCGAGTCATATCGTGTGGAATCGAGTCGAGTCGAGTCGAGTGGATTCGTAGCTTTATCCATTGCCAAGGAGAAACTCTCTTCCGTGGGTCCGTCAAAACGCTGGTTGTTCATCCTTGCATCTACAAACAATTATTTTTTCCCCCTTCAAAAACAATCAATTTTCAATGCAGACAAAAAGTCCTAACAAACAATACCTATGTTCTCGATGTTACCTGTTTGATTTATTGTCACATATGGAGACGGTACTTCCAAATTCATATTGCTGTTTCCACTTGATGTTGGCAATTTTCACAATTGAAGAGTGTAACTTCTAATTAGTCTATGTACCATATTTGCAAAAATATATATTGCTTGAAAGCGGTCGTAAATGCAAACCCCAATGCATCTGAAAAGGGTCTATGTGCTAGAGCATACGTAGAGGCTTAAAACTCAAAAATCTGCAAGACATGCTCGACTTATTCCTTTGAAGAATCTGCCTCCTTTTGTCGATTTTCCCAACTTTACCTTTTGGCACTTAGACTAATATTAGAAGTTATACTCTTCAATTACTGCAAACGACGATATATCACCGTCCGGCACTAAAAGGGTTAGGGGAAGGCGGGGTACATTCGGACGCGAGGTACATCTGGACAGTTTAAATTGACTGCCTTAAAGTACTAATAAAAATCTGTAATTGGCTACAGATTTCTTTTTGTACTTTAAGGCAGTCAATTTAAACTGTCCAGAGGTACCCCACGTCCGAATGTACCCCGCCTTCCCTTACTGCATTTTGTTCAACCGAAGGAATTCTTAAAACAGTTTGCTGTAATTTTCGTCGAAGTAAAATGTCTGCAGTGCTTCTTCACCCAACGGATCGGTGAGTTGTTGCTCGTTTTGTGACGAGAGCAGATCAATTTTCCAAACACCAACATCATCCGTTTCCATGGCACTATCTTCATTTTCCTGCTGACCATTGTTCCCACTATTGTCATCAGCATTGTCATCCAAAGTATCATCTTGGACGTTAGGGGAATTTTCTACGGCGACTTCCTCGTGAATATCCTCGTCTCTGTTAACAGTTTCAATACGTCCGTCTCCACCATAGACGTTGTCCTCCAGGAAATCCTGAAATCGAGGTCAAGAAAAATGTAGGATCTTTCTTTACAGTTTTTAAGTAAACACAATCAAAAGAAAGATATAAATAAGTAGGGGAAAGATTCATCATTTTTCTTTCTGGTTCTTCGACCTTGTTATCGTTAGATGTACTAACCTCTCGACGACGTTTTCGAAATTTTACTTTTCGAAGATTATGAAATGATTTTTTATTCATAAACGTAGCTTCTAAAGGGAAATGACATTTTGTCCTGTAAACCATGACACCTAAGATCTCATCCAAGGCCACTAAAATATAACGTAACAATGAAATATGTTTTGATAAATCAGCGAGACTTTGACTTCGATTTGATTTTAACCCTTAACTACTATCGTTGTTTTCATACCCGTAATTACTATCGTGGGGTGTTTGAACACCCCAATATTATATATGTATATAAAATATATTTTTTAATTTTTAGATGTTTTGTGATATAGGTATTCATACTGATTATATATAAAGACTTTATAAGCAAAGTAAAATTGATTACCTTTATAAAAGAACAAAATAAGTGAAATATTAGGTTCGTTCCAACTAACACGAGAACTGGTTCTGAACTCGACGGAGTGTGCGCAGTCTGACTTTTGGGACGGCTAGGTCAGACTGCGCACACTCCGTCCAGTTCAGAACTAGTTCTCGTGTTAGTTGGAATGAACCTATTAGCAATTCAAACCTATAAGATACGAGCAAAAATCCCCCGCTGGGGTGTCCGGACACCCCACGATAGTAGTTAAGGGTTAACTGCATCTTCGGTCGCCGAGGCAGAGTCCGACCACTCTGGCATCGCTTTCCTGGGGACCATGTTGACGGTAACCTCTTCCTCCACGGCTGCCAACGGCACTAGCATCTCTCTGCAATTAGGTACGAGGTGTGTAATTCAGTTGGGCATCGAAAAAATCCGAATTATCATTTCCTCTCACTTCTAAATATTACTTACCATGGCTGTGGACGCGATGCGGTTTATTAGACTTTGGCTTGCATCGGCGCCTCTGGTTTTGACCGTTGATCCAACAGAGGCTCAATAGGATCAGAAAATGAAGGAAGAGAAACCAAATCTGTGCGAGAAGAAAGGTTCGTTTATTACTGTTTTCTCGATCGATACGTCGACTGATATTCGCCAACCGACGATTCATTCTCGATCCTGTTCCTCGCATATCTTAGGTATCGCTCACGCCACTTCGTAGAACTACTTCCTAGACACGCACGGTGCTAGGGCGGAAATAATTTCTGAAACAAATAGGCATGAGGCGTGTAATTCGGTTGGACATCGAAAAAACCCGAATGATTATTAACTCTCACTTCTGAACATTACTTACCATTTATTCAAAGATTCACGATTTCGAGCTTAGACTTCGATCTCCCGAATTGATAGCCATCGGGAGATCAGACGTTTCACACTTTTCGTAAGAACGCAGCGTAAGAGCGAAAAGCGTCGTCTGATTTCCCGATGGCTGTCACAATTCGGAAGATTATTTATGATTATTTCTCATCACTTCTACAAATTATTCACTACTAATTTTTCCAAACTTTTCGATTTTGAGGTTACACGAAACGCTTCAACTCGGCGTTTTTCAGTATCGATATATCTACTCTAGGTTATTTTATTATATTTACTCTATATATAAATATATTTACTCTATATTTTTTATTATGTGTTTTTACTATTGGTCGCGTCGCCGGTTATCGGTCACGGCAATGTAGTCCAGTGCCTAGTTAAGCTATCGCCATAGTTAAGTAGCGCCATCGTGTGATTTTTTGCTGAAAGTCACTCTTGGCTGTCGGGGAGGGTCTCCTCGCGAAATGTCACTTGGTGTGCTTAGTGTGTAGCCACAGTGATTTCCCCTTCTGGCGATCACTGCGTAATCCCACAGTGAAGCTACGGTGGCAGCACCAAGTAGCGCCACCGCGTGACTTTTTGGTGAAAGTCACGCTTGGCTATCGGGGGGTTCAAATTTGACTTCGGTAGTGTTTACCGACGGTCGAGTCTTTGATAGTTAGAATTGGTTACAGAAGAGTGTGCTGCATGAGAGCGAAAAGTGTGAAACGTCTTATCTGTTTTCCCAATAGCTGTCAATTCGGGAGATCGAAGCGCCTAAACTCGAAATCGTGAATTTGTGAATAATGGTAAGTAATTTTTAGAATTTAAAATTTAAGTGTTACTACACAACGAGTAGATTAGGAGATTTTCATGAAATATTTGATGGTCCGGTTTTTAAACTTTTGGGGAATTTCATCGAAGAATGATTATTTTTTATCACTTCTACAAATTACCCACCATTTATTTACAAATTCACGATTTCGAGATTAGGCGCTTCGATCTTCCGAATTGACAGCTACCGGGACCAAAGACTCGACCGTCGGCAAACACTGCCGAAGCCAAATTTCAAGGTATCCGCCATAGGTGTGACTTTGATCGGTTTGCCCGCGGACATACGGCAGTTATTTATGGAAATCCTTTCACGAACGAATTGTTCTGGGGAAAAGATAAATATTATCGAAACATTAATTACACAGGCCTGCGATGAAAAAAATACAAGGGAAGTGACAACTGAACTTTATGTCTTTTTTGGTGTTGATTGAGAAAAAAATAATAAAAAAGTTCTATCACGTCAAGTTTTTTTGAAAAAATCAAATTTACTTTTTTATCGATATATTAGGAAAGCGTTTTCGCGCGGACGAACCAGCGACTCGAGACGATGTCGGACACGAACAACAGTTTACAAATAATAAAATTTCACGAATTTATATATTTTTGTATTGAATACACCAGAAATCGTTAAATTTTACACTCTGTAATTATAATTTTTGTGTGGTATTTAGTAAAACAATCCCCAAGTGCACGACTATCCAAGCGAATGCAAGCCTCGTTTACGAAATACCTTATCTCACTAGGAAGTAAACATACCTATCGAGTTCGAAAGCGCCAGGGCACAGTATAGGGCGATTGGGTAACTGCACAAAACAGATAGAGTGCCATCTGTGGCACGCACCAAGCATTAAGCAGATGCCCGTGGTATAAGCGCTGTTTACACGTTATTTTGGATAATAATTGAAGTGTTTTACCTATGAGATTTAATCAACATGGCCTCAATTATAATAGAATGTGGATTTCAAAGCATTAAAATAAATTCTTTCCGTGGAAAATCGTTATCAAAAGGTAAATACAAGCAGCGCCACCAAGCTGGGTTTCTTGGCGAAACTTGGATGTACATTCTCTATATGTACACGTGTAACACAAACAAAAGCTACGTTTGTGGAAGTACGCTAGAGCCCTATAGGTACGGGCACACTTCGAGTGGACGCGTCGTACCGCACGAGCGATAAATCTTATCGCGCATCGGAAATAAACATATCGTGTTTATGTGTGAAAATATGGTGCAGTGCCGCTACTTCTCAAAAAATTCGGGTGAGAATGTTTAATGTTTTCTCGCACGTGGAGTCGAAATATATCGAGTTCGGCGTCGCTGAGTGACGGATCGAACTGCTGGGCGCAGAAGCTACACTACCCGGGCGCCTCTAAGGCGCCCCTCCACCGCAAAGGGTTTAAAAAGAAATTATAAAATAGTATGTTGGTGATTTTTCTCTAGAAACTACACCATAAGTTGATGTATTTAAGTTTAAACCCAAGGGAACGTTCAGTTTTCCTCTCGACCAGAGGCGGCTCCTGCGATCTGGTCGAACAGTGGTTTTCATACATTTAAACCTATACAAAATAATCGATTGCTGAAAAATTAATTTGCCTCACCAAGAATCGATTATTTTACATGTATTTCAATAGATAAAAACCACTGTTGCCAGATAGTACGCAAAATTGTTCGAGATAATTAATTTTCAAATAGGATTCTAGCAAAAATAGTGATATCGATTTTACAAAAAATCCTGACGTGATGGGAAAAAATGGAGATCATTTTAGAAATTAGCACACCAAATAACATAAAAATCAGCGAAAACTTCTCTTGTATTTTTCAAAAACTTTAATTTCGCAGGCCTGTGTTATAAAATCATTTCAAAATATCACGAGAATAAATCAAAAGTAACGTGGTTATAATTAATTGACTCGTATCGGTATAAAATATGAGACTTTAATTTTGTGGTAATAAAAAGCTGTTCTCCTACATGTACATATTCTCCTTGTGAATAAATTTCAAGTAGTGAAATCTTGTCACAAAAACAGATCCTCTGTAAAAAAAAAGGCAGCATGTTCATTCAGTGCCAAAAAAATTGATACGTAAAATACTCTCCAAAAAAGATTAGAAATCAATTAAGATCGCCATGTTCAAGATCTATATATAAAAAATAAAAGGCATCATTTGAAAGGAAAATGATTGTAAATCAAGTTACTAAAAAATTCGACGACAAAAAATTTATAAAAAAATTTTCGATTCGAATTATATTCGATGTTTATGCACTTATGATTTTAAATAAATTCATACACTTATATGATACCACCAGTATACAGGGTGTTACTGAATGATAGGCCGTAATTGCAAGAGCACATTACTGAATCAATTTCCAGTAGAAAAGTTCATATTAATAAGTGTCCTAAAATGTCTGGTTTTCAAGATACAGGACGTCAGTTTAAAAAAAAATCGGTTTTTTAATAATATCTCAAAGATTCTTGTGCCGATTTTGTTGACATTTGGCACTGTTGTTTATTGTAATAAGACGCTAAGTTAGCACTAACTAGAAGATAATTATGAGTTCCAGTGGCGTCCCGGGGGACAGTCTCACGAATAATATTGACAAAAAAAGTGTACATTTTAGGACACATGTTAATATGAACTTTTCTACTGAAAATTGATTCAGTAAAATGTGCCCTTGTAATTACGGCCTATCATTAAGTAACACCCTGTATAATGGAAAAAATATGAAAACTTAAATGCGGCAAGTTCTTCTTTATGAAAATTTGTTTATAAATGTTTGTCGTCGAATTTTTTAGTAACTTGATTTATAATAATTTTCCTTCCAAATGATGCTTTTTATTTTTGATACATAAATCTTGAACATTGCGATCTTAATTGATTTCTAATCTTTTTTGGAGAGTATTTTACGTATCAATTTTTTTGGCACTGAATGAACATGCCGCCTTTTTTTACAGTTATATTTACAAGATAAATATTTTCTTTTTTAACAAAAAATCCGTTGAATATCAAAGGGTATAAAGAAAGCAATGTAGCGTCACATTTTTCACTTTGAAATAAACGGCATTCACGCCTACCATCTTTCCAAAAGTGGCCAAATGTGCTCCGGTCCCCCCTATGCACATATTTACCTGTTTATGTTTGATAATAACTTTTGGACGCAGATTTTTATGAGCAAAAATTTGACCACGTTCTACTATTAAGATTTAATTTGAGGTTACGTGCTGCTTTGCTGTGGGAAACTACAATCTGGTGGCGAATATTAACGCCATTTAGGCCACCTTCAATACACTGATCTCAATTTGATGGAAGATAACTAGGTACATCTTGAAGGTACAATGATTTAAACTTTTTCCACGCGTGGCGCAAAGTAAACCCGCAAGGAGCAAAGTAACCCCATTTTTACGGTATTTTAATACCCACAGAAACAAATTCTCTGTAAAAAAAAGGCGGCATGTTCATTTAGTGCCAACAAAAATTGATACGTAAAATACTCTGCAAAAAAGGATTTGAAATCAATTAAGATTGCCATGTTCAAGATTTATATATAAAAAAGGCAAAGTAAAAGGCATCATTTGAAAGGAACATTATTGTGAATCAAGTTACTAAAACATTCGACTACAAAAATTTATTAAAAAAATTTCATAAAAAAGAACTTGCCGCGTTTAAGATTTCATATTTTGTCCACTATACCGAATAATTGACAGTGCTTTCACGGTGCTCGAGTAATTCATAAATTGCACTGCCGAAGTCAAATTCAGAGAAATTCAGAAGGCCCCCGTCTGATCGGTTTCTCGTGGGACATTCGGTATACTGGTGGTATCATATAAGTGTATGAATTTATTTAAAATCATAAATGCATGAACATCGAATGTAGTTCTGTCTGAATTTTTTATTTTGAAGGAAAAAACGCGGCAAGTTCTTTTTTATGCAATTTTTTAAATAAATTTTTTAGTCGAATGTTTTAGTAACTTGATTCACAATAATTTTCCTTTTAAATGATTCCTTTTACTCTTTTTATATATAAATCTTGAACATGGCGATCTTCATTGATTTCAAACCTTTTTTTGGAGAGTATTTTACGTATCAATTTTTGTTGGCACTGAATGAACATACCGCCTTTTTTTAAAGAGAATCTCTTTTTGTGGGGAGATTTCACTACTTTTTGGAATTTATTCATCAGGAGAATGTGTACATGTAGAAGAATAGCTTTTTATTATTAAGTATTACTGCAGAACGAGTAGGTTAGAAGATTTTCATGAAGACTCACGATTTTCTGACATGTCATCCCGTACAGGTGGAACCGAAGAGGATCTAGCTCGTGTCCTCTCCGTAAAAAGATGACTCGATGGACATCGGAGAATGTCAGGCTTGTTACCGAGCGCCTTTCACCCATAGCACTTTCATTACAATATGCGCTTTTCGTTTCAACTATTCCTGCTTTAAGTAACTTTTACTTCTTTCAAAGTATTTACCATGTACGAATTGTTGATCGGAGGGGGCAGCGATCAATGATTGTGACTAATCGTAGACAAATTATTCCTGCGATGATGTTCCAGTTGCAAAGCATACACTAGCAAATCAGCTTACAGCATCCGATGTTTAGTATCAACTTTCCTCTTTTGGAACACCCATCACCCGAGCATAATCACGATTATGTTAACGTTAATTGCAGAACAGACCGCGAGCTCGGACACATTATCGCAGTAGTAGTTCGGCACACCGAATTGCCTTTTAGTTTTAATAGACGAACTTGTCTACGACGAGTCTCTATTGTCGATCGCTGCCTCCTACCACGTACAGTTCATAAAAGGTTATTACCTTGAAAGAAGCAAAAGTTATTGAACGCTGGAATACTTGAATGAAACGAGAAGCGCGTATTGCAATTAATGTACCGTAGGTAATAGGCGCTCGGTGACAAGCCTGACATTCTCTGATGTCCATCGAGTCATCTTTTTACGGACAGGACAGGAGCTAGGTCCTCTTCGGTTGCACCTGTACGAGATGACATGTCAGAAAATCGTGAGTTTTCATGAAAATCTTCTAACCTAATCGTTCTGCAGTAATACTTAATATCACTGGAAGTTGAAGCAACAGTTATTGGCAAAATTCGGACATCGTTTTTTAAACACTTGGGGAATCTCATCGAAGAAACCCGAATGATTATTTCTTATCACTTCTACAGATTAGTAATCATTATTTACAAATTAACGTTTTCGAGGTTAGATGCTTCGATTTCCCAAATTGACAGCTACCGGAAGATCAGACATTTGACACTTTTCGCTCAGCTCGTAAGACCGCAGCGCACTCTCCCGAAGCCAACTCTTAAAGCACTAACCCAACCACTTCCGGCCAAATGTCAGGGAAATTCAAAATTGGGAGTTTGCCAGAGGACATTCGGTATATGTTGTTACATATATTAACTCGAGACGTTGGAATAGTTTTAAGAAATCCTTTTGCAGGCACCGCTGAAATTTCGCCCTTACTCGTAAATAAATTTCTAGCACAGCATCGATATTTTGCTGCGCTAGTATTCTTCTGGGACTTCCTAAAATAATTATAAAAACCTCATATAATTCAATCCTAACAAGTACAATCTTATCAAGCTGTACCTCATCGACGAGATTTTTCGACCATAATGATTCCGAAATGTTTCTATGATGTTTTGTAACATTCGCGAATTTATCGAAAAATATATATTATGAGTAAAGGAATGTTTCTAACATACGGTAGTGTTCACGAATATTGTAAAATATCGCAGGAATGTTACAGAAAAGTTACTTGCAAAAACGTGCTTTGCGGGGTGTAAGTAATGATATTTTGTAATTTCCATCGTTACACCAGAGGCGAAGAAGAGATGAAATAGAGGTCGGTATATAAATTGGAACTTGTGATAGTATAATACAAAAGAGGAAATATATCGATACAGAAAAAATAATAATAAAGTATTTACTCCATTATTGTGATCCAATAACATTGTGTGTATCACTTATTTTTCTACCACGACTGTAATTGCTGATAGTGAAGAAAAATCAAATTTATTGGTTGATCCATCCACTATCAACGATCAACGTCGTGGCAGAAAAATAAGGGATACACAATGGAATTGGATTACAATAATGGAGTAACTAGTTTTTTTTCTCTCTTTATCGATATTTTTCCTTTTTCTTATTATACTATCACACACAAGTTCCAATTTATATACCGACCTGTCAAACGTGAAGTGTACATGGGGCATTCCGTGCCAAGCTCGACCCCTTCGATTTTTTTGAAAAATTTTCCCGAAATTCTACTCCATATTATGCAATTTTTAGGCCGCAGTTTGAGATGTGACCACAATTTTTTCTATTTTTTATCGAATATTGAAAATTTAATTTCTTTTTCTTTTAGCGGATTCAATTATCTATAATATCACTCTCTTGACTAAATATCATCCAAAAACATTAAAAATAATTTTGTTGAAAGCGATCAAATTATTTTAATCAATTAAAAATATTTTATTTGGTCATATCATTTTACACTTCATATAGTCTTTTTATTATTATTTTTTCTCACTTAACAATTGCTTATTATATTTCTTAATTGTACTGTAATGTGTAAACTTGTCTGAAACGAAAACGACTTTACTTCCACAATAGGATTTAGTAAACGCGTAATTTTATGGATTTTCTGTGTCGCTGGTATTGGTTTTGCATTTCTGAAGCGATCTTCCAATTTTTCTTTCATTGCACTATATTCTTGAATTTTTGAGAATCGGATATTTGGTAAATTTTTCGACGACCACTCGAACATTTGTATCGGTGTTAATATTTGTAGATGAGGTGGCAACTGCAGGCTAACTTGTGCGGCCATTCTTTTAACTGTCCCGCCTATTCCATCACAAGGTCCTTTGCCGTGTGCCGTTGCAAAAAAATTCCATTCCGCATTTATTCCATAGTCTCCTTTATAATAAGATAAATTAATGCAATGCTTATAATTCTTATATTGTTGAGGTGCACCATCCGAAAAAAAAAAATTTTGTGAACTTCAGATGACAGAGATTTAATAAAATTGATAATAACCCCAGAGTAAACATGAACAGCAATAGCATCATGATTTAAGCAATCAGAAATAATAACCATACTTTGATAAGTAAGAGTTCATTATCTATCTTATAATAAATAACTACAGTGATACCGTCGCTTGATCGTTATTCCAGTGGAATCCCGGTGGAGCATCCTGAACGAACGCATAATTTTCAGCAAAATCAACAATTACTATGAATTCATGCTCTTTCAAAGATTCTTTAAGAACTCTCAAATAAGCTGCTTGCTCTTTTGCAATAAAATTATGTCGCAATAAAACCTTAAGTTTTTCACAAAAGCAATTAAAAAATATATAAAAAGCAATCGTTAAGTGAGAAAAATAATAATAAAAAAGATTATATGAAGTGTAAAATGATATGACCAAATAAAATATTTTAAATTGATTAAAATAATTTGATCGCTTTCAATAAAATTGTTTTTAATGTTTTTGGACTATATTTAATCAGGAGAGTAAAATTATAGATAATTTAATCCAAAAAGAAAAAAAAATTAAATTAGGTATCAATATTCGATAAAAAATAGAAAAAATTATGATCACATCTCAAGCTGCGGTTTAAAAGTTGCGTAATAAGTAGTAGCATTTTGGGAAAATTTTTCAAAAAAATCGAAGGGGTCGGACTTTTTGAAAATGTCGATTTTAATTTTTAAACGTTAATAATTAAGTGATAATTACTTCGAATAATTTTCTTTTGTTTATTTTATGAAACTACATTTAAAGGCGGAAAAAATGATACCCTACTTTTTATAGATATCGATATTTATTACTAGTCTATCGTTAATTGAACATTTTTTGCTTCAAAATTTTAAAAATCGATTACCCAATAACGGTTTGGAATAAAAGGCTAAAAACTGGTGTACACGTTGTTTTTAATAAGTACTAAAACATATCAAAAATTGAGCGAAATCGAAGAGGGTAAAAAAAAGGTGTGAGTGCCGTTGTACTCACGGAGGATGTGTAAACATCTTACAATTATCTGCGGTCCGAGTTTAATTGGGGAATATGACGTCGTAGTTCGACATAAAGAAGTTTAATTTTTTCTATAATAAAATATTTATTATTATTATATTAGATTTATAACTTACTAGCAGCCCGTCCCGGCTTCGCACGGGTAGATTGTAGATTGATTTTGTCCGTCCACCATTGTTTAAATACATTTTTAGTACAAAACTTTTAGTATTTTTCCCGGGCTACGCAATGGTCATATTGGATTTGACCTTGACCATGACCTTCAAGGTTATATCAGGGTCAAATTAATTTTTTTCACGTTCAAATGTGTCCTTGACCATATTTTTCATGTTACCTTTATTGTCAGCGGAGGTCAAATTTAGGTCAAGTATAGTTCGACTTTTTGAACACCCTGTATAAGATTTACTAACTCAGAAACCTTCGCAGATATGCGTCCAACTGTTCCCCAAATTTTCATCGCAATCGGATGAACGGTTTAGGAAGGCATAATAATCATCCGTACCGGTAATTTTTGAACACCCTATATAAGATTTACTAACTCAGAAACCTTCGCGGGCATGCGTCCAACCATTTCCCAACTTTTCATCGCAATCGGATGAACGGTTTAGGAAGGCATAATAATCATCAGTACCGGAACTTTTTGAACACCATTTATAAGATTTACTAACTCAGAAACCTTCGCGGGCATGCGTCCAACCATTCCCCAAAGTTTCATCGCAATCGGATGAACGGTTTAGGAAGGCATAATAATCATCAGTACCGGTACATTTTGAACACCCTGTATAAGATTTACTAACTCAAACCTTCGCGGATATGCGTCCAACTGTTCCCCAAATTTTCATCGCAATCGGATGAACGGTTTAGGAAGGCATTTGATATTACCTTAAAGGTCACGCGGTTGAGGTCAAATCCAATACGACCACTGGGTAGCCAAGGGAAAATCCTTAAAGTTTTATATTAAACATTTTTCTCTAAAATGTTTTCCCGTTGAGATAATTGGACAGTGCTAGAGTGATTCATAAATTGCACTGTCGAAGTCAAATTCAGAGAAATCCAGAAGGCCCCCGCCTGATCGGTTTCCCGTGCGACGTTCGGTATACTGGTGGTATCATATAAGTGTATGAATTTATTTAAAATCATAAGTGCATAAACATCGAATATAATTCTCTGTCTGAATTTTTTATTTTGAAGGAAAAAACGCGGCAAGTTCTTTTTTATTAAAATTTTTTTATAAATTTTTTAGTCGAATTTTTTAGTAACCTGATTTACAATAATTTCCCTTTCAAATGATGCCTTTTACTTTTTATATACCGCATGTCCTATGGCCAACCGCGCAGGTGAGCTGCGACCTGAATTCTTGACTTCGGCAGTATTTATGGTACAGTTAGAGTGGGCTTCTCAGACGAGTGCGCTGCATAAGAACGAAAAGTGTCGACTGCTCTTCTAATAGCTGTCAATTCGGGAGATCGAAGCGTTTCGTGTAACCTCAAAATCGTA
Organism: Xiphydria camelus; assembly: GCA_963678675.1. Lineage (NCBI taxonomy): Eukaryota > Metazoa > Arthropoda > Insecta > Hymenoptera > Xiphydriidae > Xiphydria > Xiphydria camelus. The sequence continues at coordinate 12,996,225 of OY783196.1, forward strand.
AAGTTTTGAATTAGTAGTGAATAATTTGTAGAAGTGATGAGAAATAATCATAAATAATCTTCCGAATTGACACCTTAGGTATCGCTCACGCCACTTCGTAAAACTACTTCCTAGACACGCGCGGTGCTAGCGCGGAAATAATTTCTGAAACAAATAGGCATGAGGCGTGTAATTCGGTTGGACATCGAAATAACCAGAATGATTGTTAACTCTCACTTCTGAACATTACTTACCATTTATTCAAAGATTCACGATTTCGAGCTTATACTTCGATCTCCCGAATTGATAGCCATCGGGAGATCAGACGTTTCACACTTTTCGTAAGAACGCAGCGTAAGAGCGAAAAGCGTCGTCTAATTTCCCGATGGCTGTCAATTCGGAAGATTATTTATGATTATTTCTCATCACTTTTCTACAAATTATTCACTACTAATTCAAAACTTTACGGTTTTGAGGTTACACGAAACGCTTCGATCTCCCAAATTGACAGCTATTAGAAGAGCAGTCGACACTTTTCGTTCTTATGCAGCGCACTCGTCTGAAGCCCACTCTAACTGTAGGTACTATAAATACTGCCGAAGTCAAGAATTCAGGTCGCAGCTCACCTGCGCGGTTGGCCATAGGACATGCGGTATAAATCTTGAACATGGCGATCTTAATTGATTTCAAATCTTTTTTGGAGAGTATTTTACGTATCAATTTTTGTTGGCACTGAATGAACATGCCGCCTTTTTTTACAGAGAATCTGTTTTTGTGGGGGGATTTCACTACTTTTTGGAATTTATTCATGAGGAAGATACGTACATGTAGAAGAATAGCTTTTTATTACCACAAAATTAAAGTCTCACATTTTATACCGATACGAGCCAATTAATTATAACCACGTTACTTTTGATTTATTCTCGTGATATTTTGAAAGGGACTTATAGACTAGAGAGCCCTTATATTTTTAACTTTGCCTTAGTATTTTGGAGAAATAAAACTTATACCGCTTTCGAATTTACAGGCCATCGGATTTTTCTTATATTTTGGTCGTCTACAGAAATCCATGAAGACGTTTTACTTTCAACTCTCTAACAAGAGAGGCTCAGGCTTTCGGGTCACCGATTTGGCCGAATCTTTACTCATTTATAGAGCACCACTAGTATAGTACATCACCACAACCCTAGGGTGCAACACTCAAAAAGAAGAGAAAAAATCACCTCTAAAGTTGAGCTTTTAAGTATTTGTACAAGTTCTCAACAACGAATTTCCAAGAGGCGGCGTGGCCGAGCGGTTAAAGCGCTAGTCTACTAGCTCGGGGATCGCGTGTTCGAGGCTCCTCGTGTGCTTCTTTTTTTTTGCAAATAAAATGTTCATTTAATCATAATTTGATAACAATCAACGTTATTAAATAATATTTTTTTCCAACGTGAATGAAGTATGCTTTCCTTTAAATAAATTGAAGACTCCCTGCGCTTGCAGCAATACCGGTTTTATCTCCTGCAGTCATTGTCAACTTAATTTATGTTTTGAGTGCTTTTATGACAATTATCATCCCACAAATTGTAAGCCTGAGCTCACCGAAAGCGAATAATAACTGCTATTTTTCTACAATTTTAATTTTTTTCAACACAGCTCCCAGATTGAAATTAAAAAAAATATTGATTAGTAACGTTGATTGTTATCAAATTATGATTAAATGAACATTTTTATTTGCAAAAAAAAGAAGCACATGAGGAGCCTTGAACACGTGATCCCCGAGTTAGTAGACTAGCGCTTTAACCGCTCGGCCACGCCGTCTCTTGGAAACTCGTTGTTGAGAACTTGTACAAATACTTACAAGCTCAACTTTAGAGGTGATTTTTTCTCTTTTTTTAGAGGTATTATTGCAGAACGAGTAGGTTAGAAGATTTTCATGAACTCACGATTTTCTGACATGTCATCTCGTACAGGTGCAACCGAAGAGGATCTAGCTCATGTCCTGTCCGTAAAAAGATGACTCGATGGATCGGAGAATGTTAGGCTTGTCACCGAGCGCCTTTCACCCATAGTACTTTCATTGCAATATGCGATTTTCGTTTCAACTATTCCTGCTCTAAGTAACTTTTACTTCTTTCAAAGCATTTACCTTGTACGAAATGTTGATCGTAGGGGGCAACGATCAATGATTGTGACTAATCGTAGACAAATTATTCCTGCGATGATGTTCCAGTTGCACACCAATTGCCTTTTAGTTTTAATAGACGAACTTGTCTACGACGAGTCTCTATTATCGATCGCTGCCTCCTACCACGAACAGTTCATAAAAGGTGATTACCTTGAAAGAAGTAAAAGTTATTTAACGCTGGAATAGTTGAATGAAACGAGAAGCGCGTATTGCAATTAATGTAACTTGGGTAATAGGCGCTCGGTGACAAGCCTGACATTCTCCGATGTCCATCGAGTCATCTTTTTACGGACAGGACACGAGCTAGATCCTCTTCGGTTGCACCTGTACGAAATGACATATCAGAAAATCGTGAGTCTTCACGAAAATCTTTTAACCTACTCGTTCTCCAGTAATACTTACAATTAATATACCTGGAAGTTGAAGCAACAGGATTGCCGTTCCTTTGGTCCAATATTAAAATAAATCTTCTCAAGGCTGAATACGACTTGGGCATGTTTCAGCGTACAATTAGCTAGATCCAGCTCGACGAATGAACTATTCCGACTGATTTTTGGAACGGCAAGTGGACGATCCCTCGTTCGTCAGAAGATTTTGTTCACAGATGAATCGAAATTCTGCAACAAAGGATTAGTGAATAATCACAACGCCCACTATTGGTCCGTGAGAAATCCTCACGGGGTAGAAGAAGTCGAAGGCGATGGAGTTTAGGTTTTACCTCTAATATGCCGGAATTAAAAATCTCTAGAACTCTGCGCTACAATGCCACGGTAGGAATATCAAATTCTACCGACATGACATGCTTCGACAAGGTCTGTATCAACTTTAGCATTATATATAATATATTGGGGGCACTGCACTAATCCTGTGGCACATTTTTCTATCTGGGAAAGCCGTGGTAGAAAAGTAGGAGATACGATAGAATTGGATTACAATAATGAAGTAATTATTTTATTATCTTTTCTTTATCGATATATTCCCCCTTTCGTATTATCAAAAGTTCCAATTATATATTATCGGAACGCTGTACAGCTGTACTACCATAATAATATGCTTTCCTAGATAGAAAAATGTACCACAGGATTAGTGCAGTGCCCCCAATATACCGCTAAAGTTGATACAGACCTTGCCGAAGCATGTCATGTCGGTAGAACCTGATATTCCTACCGTGGCATTGTACCGCAGAGTTCTAGAGATTTTTAATTCCGGCATATTGGAGGTAAAATGCATGTATACTGTCAGTACGGGAAGACGGTATATTATCGGAACGCTGTACAGCTGTACTACCATAATAATATGCTTTCCTAGATAGAAAAATGTGCCACAGGAATAGTGCAGTGCCCTTAATATAACGCTAAAGTTGATACAGACCTTGTCTAAGCATGCCATGTCGGTAGAACCTGATATTCATACCGTGGCATTGTACCGCAATTCTAGAGAATTCTTTTCTACCTAGGTTGATTTTTGACTGCGAAGAAAAATCAAATTTCCGTCAATCCGTCCCGTTCTCGTATGGCGCTGAAAACAAAAAATAGAATAACCACAAAGATATTTGTTCTGTATAAGGGATGAAAATGAGGTTAAGACAGTCAGTTAGGAAGTTACTTATTTGATGCCACTTCTTCCGAGATACAGATGTCTCCTTTACTGCTCTTCATGCACCAGCAACCAAAGAAAAATGACACTGCTTCCGTGCACTGTCTTGATTATTAAAAATATCTAAACGATTTGATTAGCTAGCTGTCAGAGCATCTGTCACATTCACCACTATTGAGATTCACTACTCCGATTACACTGAATTTGTACTTTTTATTAACAAGCGCGTCCGAGGATCGAGAAAATGCGAGGGAAATCGTTTCGCGAATGGAAATATTTTTAAATTTTGAAAAACAACTAAACATTCAAGAAATATATTATCTCACACACTCTCACATACATTTTTGATGGCGTATGCGTGTGGCCGCATCTGTGTACACATTTCCGACCATGGCCGAATACCGCCGAAGACAGGCGGAATTTTTGTGACATTTTTACATATATATATCGCGGCCGAGAAAAGAAATCCTCAACTTTGAGGGGCAAGGGGCGTGGCTTCGCGTTTCTAAGGAAAAATCTCTGTTAATATGTAACTTACAACATTTACTCTGGTCTCTATCGATAGAGAATAGTCGATTTATATGGCGTAACTAAGCATAGTTTTGGTTATAACCATATATTTATTGAGAAAATTCGATGTAAAAATTGAGGGGTGCAGGGGGTAGATATTTGTGGCGTATAGATACACGGGTGCTCGCTTCGACGCCGAGACTAGATGAACGAACATGCCGCGAGACACTGCCGTGTCTCTTGATCCAGCTTGCGCGAATAGTATGCGCAGTAGCGCCACACACACACTGACGCAGTCACATCTACATGGCTTACGTCTGACGCTCAATTTCCCAGGAAGGTCCTACCGCAGAGCCATAGCATAGATGTTTACACATCAAAAACTCGGTGACTTGGCATAGAATGCTCCTCACATGTACCTCACTTCTATTTCATCTCTTCTTCGCCTCTAGTGTAACGATGGAAATTACAAAATATCATAATCATTTACACCCCACAAAGCACGTTTTTTCAAGTAACTTTTCTGTAACATTTCTGCGATATTTCACAATATTCGTGAACACTACCGTATGTGAGAGATGGATCATGAGGATGGTTGGCGGTCGGGTGGAAAACACAGGTGCTCGATCAGTGAGTTAACGCGATACTTTATGAGGGAATCACACTACATTGGGTCCGGAGCTGCTGTTCGCTCGACGTCGTAGGCGCTACTCCCGTGTCGCGGGCCGACCGTTGACTCCTGCTCCCCGAGCGCCGCACTCGGAGGCGCTACGAAGCACCATCATCCGTTAGGGAAATCGTCTTACAATTCGGCCTTTCCTGACTCTTGTCCGACCTCGGATACCGTTACAAAGCAATGACAATTGTTCCTTAACGTGATACTTATCAACTAGATCACATTAGCTCAACTTAATTGCAGGCATTCCATCATGCTAACGTCTAATGTTCTCGGCTTCCCACGTCCCTTCGTAAGGACGTTGCGACGATTGAAAGTTTTCCACGTCTCGTACTACATATCTATCGTTTCGAAGCACCTTGGCTATCTCGTATGGGCCTTTAAACTCCGGAATAAGTTTTTTCGGTGCTCCGGGGGTGCTGTCAAAATTTTTTATACCTACGTAGTCACCTACTGCGTACTTTCGTAGCGCTTTTCTACTCTGATTGAAATACCGCTGGTTATACTCCTGGCTCTTTTGGATATTCTTCTCGGCTTTTGCGCGGATTGCTCAAGATCGCGCTCTGGTGGCGCGACTGTCTCTTCTAAATACTCTCTTACTCCGTCGACATTGGGACCTCGCTGATCTGTCCCGAACAGTAGTCGACTTGGAGTGTCGCCGGTCGATTTGCTTATCGTATTATTAATTGCAAATTCTGCCTCCGTCAGTACCTTATACCAGTATTTTCCCGATTGATTACACAGGTTTACAAAAAAAAAAGTCCGGACTATTTGACCGGACCATGGTATTCCGAGGTATTTTTGCGTCCTGAATCCGATCCCGAGGTCATCTGAGCCCCATCACGTCAGAAAAATGAGATTTCAAGGTCATTTAGAGGTTAAAATGACAATTTTTTGGAACTGGATCCGGGACAATTTCTCAAGCGACCTGTTGAGTTGGAGGGTAGCTGTTTAGGTCTTGAATACCTTCCAAACATTGGAATGGAGTCCTAAATCTCGACCGGGACTATCACAGAACCACCCCAGTGGATAAAATGTTGCCATGATCGTTGTATCTCGCGGATTACGATCTCCCTGTCAAGGCATCCAATTCAGGCGATCCGTTCACTGTGACAGTAGACCCAGCACTGACCCTAATGGCCTTAGAACCTTGGAGTCATGCTCTGGGTGCTGCTCAGGGCAGTCCCATTTCCTTATTTATTTACTTTGAAATCTCGTTTTTCTGACGTGATGGGGCTCAGATGACCTCGGAATCGGATTCAGGACGCAAAAATACCTCGGAATACCATGGTCCGGTCAAATAGTCCGGACTTTTTTTTTTGTAAACCTGTGTTATCGACCGTTTTAGCGAGAAGCGGCTTTAACGCCCGTTTAACTCGCTCAATTTGTCCGTTCGCTTTCGGAGAGCCTGTAGCTATCAATACGTGACGGACGTTGATTTTCTGCAAAAAATCTTCGAATTCGCTCAAGGTAAAACTAGTGCCCCAGTCCGTTACAATCGTGTGAGGCCGGCTATAATTCGCGAAGTGCTGCTTCAAACTTTCAACTGATTCTTTCGATGCCGTCGTCTTTGTCGCATGCAATTTTGTGAATTTCGTAAATGCATCCACCACTACCAAAATGTGTTGTTTAATCAAGTGTTTCCGATCGATGGGCCCGAGGTGATCAACGTGAAATGTTTGAAATGGCACGTTTCCCTTCGGAATGGGGTGCAAGTAACCTTCAGACTTGTGCCTACCTGTGGCGAGAACGCAATACATTTCAGGCAAAATTTCGGATATAATTCTTAATCTTATCGCGCATCTGCGGAAACCAATAGGTTTTTGTCCATTGCGTCCCAGGTTTTTTCTGGACCGAAATGACCTAACTCGTCGTGATATTTGCGCAAAACATGACATTCCATCTTCTCCGGAACGTAGAATCTTAACTCGCTACCTTTCTTTCTATAAACTAACCCATTTCGCATCTCATAGTGTTTGTTTAACATTCTCAAGGTTTTCGCTAAGTTTTTGGATCGTTAAATTACGATTCTCTCTGCGTTATCGCTAGCTCTAGTTCTAGAGGATTATCCTCAACAACAAGTATGTTTGTAGCACGGCTGAGTGCATCAACATGCTTCATCCTACTGCCAGCTCTGTACTCCAAAATCTCGTCGTGAGGACTGTATAATATATACTAAGTACAGGTGCCTCTTGCAATCTTTTTTTCAACTCTAGGAATGCTTTCAGCTGCTCTTGACCAAACTTGAACTCTGTATTCTTACGTAACAAACCATACAGTGGCTTCGCTACCAGGGAAAAACCCTCAATATATTTTCGGAAATAAGAGATCATTCCAATAAAGAACTGCAAGCTTCTGACATTTTGGGGAATCGGATAATTTTCGATTGATTCGACTCCCAACTTATTTGGTTGGATTCCGTTCTCCGAAATACGACATCTCTCCCAGAAAATCTATTTCCGTACACAGAAATTTACACTTATCGATTCGGAGCTCCAACAGATTGTCAACAAGGCATCTGAACAATTGTTTCAAAACCTTAAGGTGATGCTCCAAAGTGGTGGTTGCGACCAACACATCGTCCATGTACACAACGATATCTCCGGATCTAAGTAGCTCGGCTAATGCTTCGTTGACAAATCTCTGGAACCTCGCTGGTCCGACCTTGAGCCCAAACGGCATTTGTAAATACTCAAATATTCCGAAAAGCGTCGTAAACGCGGTATACTTAACGGATTCCGGTGCAACTCTTATATGAAAGAATCCGTCTTTCAAATCTAGGATACTGAAATACTTCTTATCCCTAAGCACATCAATTTGATCTTCTATTAACGGCAACGGATAATTATCTCTACGCAAGACTTTGTTTAATACGCGATAGTCGACACAGAGTCGAAACTCACCATTTTTCTTCCTCACTAATATAATCGGAGAGGCGAACTCGGACTTATACTAGGTTGTATGATCTTTCTCTCCAGCAGACCATCCAGGATCTTTCTCAAATGTTCTTTTTCGATAACCGACAATCGACGCGGATTGAAATGAAACGTCTTCTCGTCCGTTAGGTCGAGTTTCAACTCCATGTCGACTTTCGGGCAGTTCGGTCTTTCTGGTTCGACATACTCGGACTGAAAGAGCTGTCGCAGATTCGACTGTATCTCTGTCGGTATTTCGGTGTTTACAATAAGTGTATCAGATGCTATATCCTGTAGATCGCTAACGTTCACATTCAAAATATCGCCTATGGCTTGAGCCTCTACCTTTCTTAGACCCAGACCGAATCTCTTAAGCGCATCGCGACCCAATACAATTGAACTCACCATTGTCGCATCCGGAACAACAGGTACTGTAAAATCATTTATCGTTTCCCTCCCGAGGGCAATATTCAAATGTATACATAACCGACAATGCGCAACAGAGAGCGATTTATGACGTAATAATTTTCGGACAACTTATTTATTGACTCTACATTTTCTTTCGGATTAAGACTTTCCTTCACGAAACTGATTTTACTACCCGTGTCCATCAGCGTCAACAGCCTAATGGTGTGTTTATTTTCGGAGCGACTTATCTGATAGCGAACTTCTCTGACAAAGGTTTCTTCTTCTTCTTTGTTGCTCGATGTGAAATAGATTTGATTCTCGTCCTCAGCTTCGTCGACTGCCGTTACATCCGTTGGCGATGATTTCGAGGGGCACCACGTGGTCCATCTTGCCGCACGTGAAACAGAAACGCCTTTCCCGCTTCGGTAGTCGACAGTCTGCTGCCAGATGCCCAATTCTGTTGCAAGTATAGCAACACAGTTTCTTCGGCTTGAATCGTTCTTCCTCGGACTTTATTGACCTCTCGTCCTTTTTCTGATCCGTTTTCTGTTTCGGCTGACTGGACGACACTAGTGTCGTTTCCACCTGGAGGCCGGAAGTCACGCTTCGGGTTAATATTCACTGTTGGCCGGAGCGACACTTTTCCAAGAACTCGTAGCATATCTTCTTTCGTCATGAACTCCTTCATTCTAGCCATATCTTGAAGATGATCGCTCGGAATACCGTCAATTAAGTAGTCGACCGTTTCTTCTTCTTCAATCGGAACGTCTTTGGTGAGGATGATTTTGTCGTGGAAATGATCTGCAAAACTTTCAGACGTCTTCCACTCTCTCGCTTCGAACTTCTTTCTAAGCGCGACACGAACAGGTCGATGATTGTACATGTTCCTAAAGCTGTCCATGATTTCGTCGACTCTCATAGCGATCGTATCTTCGGCTTGAAACCAATCTTTCGCTTTCTCCTTCAATTTGTTGCTGATCACTAATTTTGCCCGGTCATCATCGAGATGATAAGTCGTGCACAGCTGCCGAATTTGCTGCTCCCATTTTCGGAAAGTACCCGCACTACCGTCGAAAAATCCCACTAATTCCAACATAGAGTTGATATTTTCTCTTCGGTATACGCCTTCCTGCGGTGGGGGTGTAGCACGTCGTAAGAGCTCGTTCTCTCTTCTAAGGATTTCCAACTCTCGCCTCAAAAGTTCGTTTTCACGTCGCGTGAGATCGATCTCCATCCGCCGGTATCGACGCGTTAACTTACGCGGGGTGGGAGGGTGGGGAAACTCATTGTTCGACCAGGTGTCCATTAGGGACACGTCTCCTGAGTTAGTGTGCGAAGTTCTGTCGCTGTGAGAGAGTGCATCGATTTATTCGTGGGAATTTTTTTAGTGAAACAACTTTTTCCATTTCGCCGAAAACGTGATGGCCGATTGTCGAGAGCAACGCGCGGCTGTGAAATTGTGTTTCCTGTTGGGGAAATCGGCAGCGGAAACTATTGTAATGCTTAAGACTGCTTATGGGGATGCTGCCCTAAGTAAAACCAGAGTCTACGAGTGGTTTTCATGTTTTAAAAATGGAGAAATGTCAATTGAAGACCAACCCCGTTCAGGACGCCCCTCAACGTCAAGAAGTGACGAAAACATCGACAAAATCAATGCTCTCGTTCGTGAAGACCGTCGCCGAACCATTGATCAACTCTGTGAGATGTCCGGAATATCATGGAGTTCAATTCAGAGAATTTTATCCGAAGATTTGCACATGAGAAGAGTTGCGGCCAAATTTGTCCCTCGCCTTCTCACAGGCGAGCAAAGGGAGCGTCGACTTCAGGCATGTTTTGAGCTTCAAAATCAGCTCAAAGAGGACCCTGAATTTTTTTCCAAGGTGATTACTGGTGATGAATCGTGGTGTTATGGATACGACCCCGAAACAAAGCAGCAGCAGCAGTTTTGCCACTGTGGAGGAGGTAAAACAAAAATCGCTGGAAGGCCTAAAGAACATCCCGATAAGTGAATTTAAAAAATATTTTTTGAACAATGGACGGATCGTTTGCAGAGGTGCGTTATGGTCAAGGGAGAATACTTTGAAGGTGATAAAAATTTGGTGTAAAAATATTAAGAAATAAAGAAGTTATGACGAAATTCCCGTTTCTTTTGGGTCCCCCCTCGTATATATTTCTCGATAAATTCGCGAATGTTGCGAAACATCATAGAAACGTTTCGGAATCATTACGTCGAAAGATCTCCTCCATAAGGTACAGCTCGATAAGATTGTACTTGTCAGGGCTGAATTATATATGGGGTTTTTATAATTATTTTAGGAAGTCCAAGAAGAATACAGGTGCAGCATAATATCGATCTGTGCTAGAAAGAATAAGGAATAAACGACGAGCATTCGGGCTGTGGCAATAGAGGTTAGAATCAGCAAGACCATGGTAGGGAGGATATTGAAGGATGAACGCACGTCCATGCACTCGAGGCAGCAGATCCAGCTCGCCGAATGAACTAACTAATGCAACTGGTTCTTGGAACAACAAGTGGATGATCCCTCGTTCGAAAGAAACCCCCTCGGGTTCGCATACGATCTGTAACAAATTGTGAATAACAATCATATGGGGTTTTTATAATTAGTTTAGGAAGTCCCAGAAGAATACAGGTGCAGTAAAATATCGATGCTGTGCTAGAAAGAATAAGGAATAACCCTCGAACCCTAATCGGTATCAGTGATTCCTCATTGACTGTCGTTACACCGGAGACGAAGAACAGATGAAATAGAAGTGAGGTACATGTACACTTCAGGTTTGACAGGTCGGTGTGTAAATTGGAACTTGTAATAGTACGAAAGAGGAAATATATCGATAGATAAAAAATAATGATAAAGTAATTACTTGATTGTTTTGGTCCAATTCTATTGCGTTCGTCCCGTGCTCGCATGGCGCTGAAAACAAAAAATAAAATAATCACAAAGATATTTGTTCTTCCATCGAAAGTGAGGTTAAAGCTGTCAGAGGGCAATTAAACTTATCTTATGGCAATTCTTCTGAGATACTGCCGTCTCCTTTGCTACTCTTGATGCACAGGCAACCGGAGAAACATAGCACTGTATCCGTTCACTATCTCGATTATTCGAAAAAAATGCAAACGATTATTAAACTATATGGAGCGTCTGTCACATTCACCACTATTGAGATTCATAACTCCGATTACACTGAATTTTTACTTTTTATTAACAAGCGCGTCCGAGGATCGAAATAAACGCGAGGGAAATCGTTTCGCGAATGGAAATATTTTATTAGCTTTGAAAACCGTAACCAAACATTCAAGGAATATATTTTCTCGCACACTCTCACATACATTTGATGGCGTATGCGTGTGGCCGCATCTGTGTAGACATTTCCAATCATGGCCGACTATCGCCGAAGATAGGCGGAATTTTTCGGACATTTAGACATATATACATTGCTCGAGAAATCGGATTCTCGACTTTTAGGCGCAAGGGGCGTGGCTTCGCGTTGCTAAGGAAAAATCTCTGTTAATATGTAACTTATAACATTTATTCTGGTCTCTATCGATAGAGAATAGTCGATTTATATGGCGTAACTAAGTATAGTTTTGGTTATAACCATATATTTATTGAGAAAATTGGATGTAAAAATTGAGTGGTGAAGGGGGCAGACATTTGTGGTGTAAAGAGACAGGGGTGCCCGCGGCGACAGCGCTGTCGTCGTTTGACGAACTACTTGAATGAACATGCTGCGAGACACTACCTGTCTCTTGATTATTTCGGATTCATATTATTAAGCAAAAAAAATAAAGTTTATGTTCGTAAAATATTAAAATATTGTTTTAATACCATACCATGTATCTCCCCGGTTTGACAATTATTATTGCGTAAAACCACCTATCTCCATTTAAAAACAAATAGGTTTATTATTTATTAAGAAAACTTTTGAGAATATGTAGAAAAAATGCCCATTAAGGGGGGGGGGTGGAGATAGGGTCTAAAAATCAACATTTTTTTACTGCCTTTTATTATAGTAAAACATTTAAAGAATGCGTCAAAATTTTAAGTCAATCGGAGCAAAACTCTCAGTCATAGACCTTAAAGTCTCCGCTCCTCTAATACTGCGGAGCGGCGAGAACTCGGCGCTTTAAACGCTTGTTTCTCGGAACCAAGTTTTAAAAGTCCGTGGACATCGTCATTTAAAAACTATTGCACCGATTCTTTTCAAATTTTGTACACACTTTCTACATATAAAATACCAGACCCCTACGTTTTCCTTTTTTTTTTTGTTACGTTAAGGGGGTTTTACAGCAACAAAATGACGGATTTTTTCGTGAAAAATCGCAATTTTTACTTCAAACAACCACCAAAAATTTAAAAATGGAAAAAAAATTAAATAAAAACGTAGGGGTCTAGAAAAACATCTGTTTTAACTAAATTGCTCTGATTTTTTGATTTGAGATAATTCTACGCTGAAATATAGTGTCCACCGCAAATCATCGTCTCTAAAAGGCGTCCTCGAAAATGCTTCGTCACCGGCTTATTTTTCAATATTTTTCTACAAAAAAATTACAAAATGTTGTTCGAATGATGCTTTAGAACATGTAAATCTAAGTACTTCAACACAATAGCTCTAAAATAAGTTTGTAAAAATAGAGTT